>LR749688.1:124540-189488 GCA_902729485.2 Mus minutoides | reverse complement strand
CTAGTTGGCCATCATTGGAAAGAGAGGCCCCTTGGTCATGCAGACTTTATATGCCCCAGTACAGGGGAACACCAGGGCCAAGATGTGGGAGCGGGAGGGTAGGGGAGCAGGGCCGGGAGGGGGGAGGGTATAGGGAACTTTCTGGATAACACTTGAAATGTAAATGAAGAAGTTATCTAATAAATATTGGGAAAAAAATCAGAGAAAATAAAATAAAATAAATAAAAAGATAAAAAATATAAAAAATTAAAAATAAATAAATAAATAAATAGATAAATATTTGCAGAATTCAAAACAAACAAACAAACAAACAAAAACCCTAGGGTATGTAAAACAATCCTGAACAATAAAGTAACTGCTAAACCTTTCACCATTCCAAATTTCAAGCTGTACTATAGGAATGTAGTACTAAAAACAACATGGTATTGGCAAAAAACAGACATGTTGATGAATAGAATTGAATTGAAAACATAGGATTATATCTACAAACCCATGGACACACAGTTTTCAATAAAAGTCCAGAAATGCACACTGCATAAAAGACAACAATTTCAACAAATGGTACTGGTAAAGTTGATGCCTGCATGTAGCAGAATCCAAATACTCCCATATTTATTACCCTGGCCAAAATTCAAGCTAAAATGGATCTTAACATAAAAGTAGATACACTGAATTTGATAGAAGAGAAAGTGTAGAATAATCTTGATTTCATGTGGAGAGATTTTGGGGGCCACTTCTAGAAACTTGGCAGGAATTTGACATCAGGATACACAATAAGCTAAGGCAGGAATCTGACTATAGGCTAGGACTCAAGAAATAGGCTTTGATTAAGAATATTTACATTTAATCCAATGCAAAGCTCAGAGTAGGCTTAGCTGAGGAAGGTGTGGCATTCATTTTGTCTTGGTCATCAAGATTAGCCTCTAGAAAAGATGTTTATGGGATTTTGCTTATTGCCTCCCTTGTTTCCTATTTGTGTTTATTGCCTTGTCTGTTACTTGACCACCTTGTCTCTTACTTGATCTTATTATTTGTATGTTCTTAAAGTGGTATACAAGCATACTGGGGAAAAAAAAAAAAAAAAAAAAAAAAAAAAAACAGAAAAACTCTTCAGTCTCAGAACTGGCTGCGGTCATGCCACAGTGTTGTCTGTCTTTTTTATTTTATTTTTTTTTTCTTTTTAATCCTCATTTCCTCCTTGGAGAATTCATTGACTGACTGAGCTAGTTTGGTCAATTTTGTTGGCAAACAAAAATGCTCCCGAACAATGATAGCAAAAGCACTGAAGTCAAAATTAAATCTCATGAAACTTAAAATTCTCTGTATAGCAAGAGACAGTTTTATACACAATGTATACATTGTGTGTATAGCAAAGGACACTTTCATTTGGGCAAAAAGCCATCTTAAAAATCGGAAAGGATTTTACCGATTAAACATATGATAGAAGGATAGTTTTAAAAATACAAATAGAACTAAAACACACACACACACACACACACACACACACACACATATATATAAACATATAAACACACACACTATATATATATATATATATATATATATATATATATATATATATGTATACACACACACACACACACACACACATCACAAATAAGCAAACTAAAAATGGGGTACAAGTCTAAATAAAGCATTCTCAAGAGAAAAATTCAAATGGATGAGAAACGTTCAACATCTTTACCCATCATAGAAACGCAAAAAAAAAAAGAAAAGAAAAGAAAAAGAAAAACTACTATTAAATTCCATCTTAACACCTGTCAAAATGACTAAAATCAATAAGTTAGAGTGCATGCTAGACAAGATATGAACACTCATTCATTGCTGATGGGAATGCCAACTTGTACAGCCACTATGGAAAGTAGTATAGCTGTCCTTCAAAAATATAGGAATTGATCTTCCTCACAGTCTAGCTATATCATGCCTTGCCATTTATTCAAATTATGCTACATGCTACCAGAAGGGCATTCGCTCAATCATATTCATTGCTGCTCTATTCCTAATAGTCAGAAAATGGAACAGCCTATATATCCATCAATAGAAGAATGGATAAAGAAAATGTGCCACATTTACAAAAATGAAGTATTACACAACTACTGAAAAATTAAGTTCTGATATTTGAAGGTAAATGAAAAGAACCAAAAAATCAACATGAATGAGTTATTCTAGATCCTGAAAGACAAATATAGTATGCTTTTGCTAATATGAGAATGATAGATGCTAAGTCAATGGTAAGCAAGTTACAGTCTATAGAACAAAAGAGGTTAGGCATAGAGTAAGGGACTGAGAGAGGGGCAGATAGGAAAGGGAAATAGAATACATGGGTATTGATGGATGGGGTGAAACTGGAAAATGAGGACCAAGTCAGGAGGGGTATGAAGAAGGGTAAGAAGAGAATGTCAGGAATAACTACTAAAATTAAGGGCCCTTTGAGGGGTAGTTTGGAAAAGAAGTACACTACAAACTTCCTAAAGTACATACATGTATGTATGTGATTTCAATAAAAATCACCAAATAATGGGGCGAAATAATGGCAGAACCCAACTGGACATTTCTTGCACCAAATGAAATTTCTATTATCAAGATTGGGTTACATGAAATTCAGTTGTTGGTCAAAGGGATCCCATGTGAGTCCTCAAGCAACCTTAGGCTGATGTCAATACTATTGATTGTTCTCCAGAATCTGAGAGGAATGCACCATTGCTGAAGGCAACACCTACAATACTCATTGAACATGGAGAAGTCAAGTTGGTCAATGAGCCTTTGTTCTAATGTCTTTGATAGAGAAAGATTCTCTGCAAGCTACAAAAATAGTTACAAATCTACAATGATATCCGGCCTATCATTGTATACTAGTACAATGGTGGCACAACGTTTTTGAGAGTAACCAGCCAACCTGTTTTAAGATAGAAGCCATACCTTACATTTCCTGTATGACCTAGAATATGATATTAGATATTTTCGACACCTAGAGTAAAACCAAAGTCTAATGTTAAAAAATGGTAGCAATAAAATGATACAATGACATTAAACTATCCAGAGATTTGTAGCTTGCTCAGCCATCATCAGAGAAACTTCCTCTTGCAATAGATGAAAGCAACTGCAGAGACCCACAGCCAGACATCATCCAGAGTAAAAGATCTCAGTCCTAATCAATTTCCCTATTTAATCCCTCCATAAGGGCTCAGGGCACACTGTGGGAGAGGAGGCACAAAAGAAATGTATGAGTCAGAGGGGTTGGAGGACACCGAGAAAACAATGTCTTCTAATTCAACATGATTAAAGCTCATGTGAACTCACGAAGACTGAGGCACAATGCACAGGATTTTCAAGGGTCTTTATCAGACCATTCAAGTATATTTTATAGCTTCCAGGCTTCCTTCTGATGCTTGCTTCTATCCATTGCTATTTTTTTTTAATCCTACCTGATATTATTTTGTTATATCTATTTTTCTACATACATATAATCTTATATAATCATATGCAAATATTTTTGTATAATAATACATAGATAGATAGATAGATAGATAGATAGATAGATAGATAGATAGATAGGTAATACATAGATGATAGGTAGATAGATAGATAGATAGATAGATAGATAGATAGATAGATAGATAGATAGATGTATAGATATAAATAGATATAATTAGGTAATAAAACATCTGACTAATACATACACTAGAAATTCTGATATGACATTGGAGGTAAATGAAAGCATGTTCCTTTACCTTGTAACATCTGCCCAAAACATTGGTAGATAAGATGTAAGGAACATCAATATGAGATTCTACCTCATACCAGTCAAAATGGCTAAGATTAAAAAAACCTCAGGTAACAGCAGATGCTGGCCAGGATGTGGAGAAAGAGGAACACTCCTCCATTGCTGGTGGGATTGCAAAGTGGTACACCAATACTGGAAATCAGTCTGGCAGTTCCTCAGAAAATTGAGGAACCACATGAGGACCCACTAATATCACTCCTGAGCATATACCAATACATGCTCCAACATATAACAAGGACACATGCTCTATTATGCTCATAGTAGCCTTATTAATAATAGCCAGAAGCTGGAAAGAACCCAAATGTCCTTCAACAGAGGAATGGATACAGAAAATGTGTTACATTTACACAATGGAGTACTACTCACCTATTAAAAACAATGACTGCTTAGGCAAATAGATGGAACTATAAAATATCATCCTGAATAAGGTAATCCACTCAGAAAAGAACATACATGATATGCACTCACTGATAAGTGGATATTAGCCCAAAATTTCAGAACACCCAAGACACAATTCACAGACCACATGAAACTCAAGAAGAAGGAAGACCAAAGTGTGGATGCTTCAGTCCTTCTTAGAAGGGGAAACAAAATACTCACTGGAGAAAATACAGAGACAAATTGTGGAGCAGAGATTGAAGGAAAGGCAATCCAGAGACTGCTCCACCTGGGGATTCATCCTGTATACAAACCTAGACACTATTGTTGATACCAAGAAGTGCTTTGTGACAGGAGCCTGTTATAGCAGTCTCATGAGAGGCTCTGCAAGAGCTCGACCAATACAGAGAAAGATGTTTGCAGCCAACCATTGGACTGAGCATGGGTTGCACAATGGAGAAGTTAGAGAAAGGACTGAAGGAGCTGAAGGGGTTTACAACCCCACAGGAAGAACAACACTATCAACCAACCGCACTCCCCAGAGCTCCCAGAGACTAAACTGTCTCCAGTCACATATATAGCAGAGGATGGCCTTGTTGGGCATAAATGGAAGGAGAGACTGTTCGACTTATGAAGGCTTGATGCCCCAGTGTAGGGAAATGCCAGGGCAGGGAGGCAGAAGAGGGTGGTTGGATAGGAGAGCACCTTCATAGAAGGAGGAGGAGGAGTGATGTGATGGGGGATTTCCAGAGGGGAAACTGGGAAAGAGGATAACATTTGAAATATAAATAAATAAAATATCCAATAAAAAATTGTATAATCCCTAATGTTGAAGATAGGAAGATCCAAAGCCAACCCACAGTAACTCAGGGGCAGTTTAGAGAAAGCACCTCTTTCTTGTCCTGTGTTCCCTGGACCTCTCTCATTGTCTATACAGCAGTGTTGTTAGATATTCTGTAAGGTTTAGCTTGCAGTAAAATTTGAAATTACGCTTTAAATGTGCCTGGATTACCTGTCCAGTTGTAGAGAGGAGCACACAAATAGCTTCTATGTGGAAGTGCTAGGAATCTCAGCTAGATTCACACCAATATCTTCCCAGGAGCTTGGCTTGTTCCAGAGATGCTCCAACTGATTTCTCTCTCCCAGACCTCTCATTCCTCCCACCACTGCACCCCACCACACCTGATACCCACCCTCACACTCTCTCGCTTCTAGGTCCCTTTCTCCATTTATACACAATGTGTATTTCATTTCCCCTTCTGTGTGAGATTCAGGAATCCTTTCTTGGACCCTCCTTATTACTTAGTATCTTTGGGTCAGTGGATTGTAGCCTAGGGATCTGTCCTTTATGCTTGATATCCACTTTTAATTATTCACTTTTAATATTCACTTTTAACAAACCATGCCTGTCTTTCTGGCTTTGGGTTTCCTCACTCGGAATATTTGCTAGTTCCATCCATTTGCTTGCAAATTTCATGATGTCCTCATTTTTAGTAGCTGAGTAGCATTACATTGTATAAATGTACCGCATTTTCTGAATCCATTCTTTGGCTGATGGACATCTGGGTTGTTTCCAATTTCTGGCTATTATGAATAAAGCTGCTACGTACACAGCTGAACATATATTCTTGTGGTATAGTGGAACATCTTTTGAGAATATGCCCACAAATGGTATAGATGGGTCTTGATGTAGAACTATTCCCAATTTTCCGAGAAACCACCAGATAGATTTCCAGATTTGTTGTATAAGTTTGTACTCCCACCAGCAATGGAAGAGTGTTTTGCTTGCTCCACATCGTTACCAGCAAGTGCTGTCACTTGAGGTTTTCATTTTAGCCATTCTAAAAGGTATAAGATAGAAGCTCAGAGTTGATTTGGTTTGCATTTCCCCTGATGTCCAAGGACATTGAACACTTCAAATGCTTCTTGGCCATTTGAGATTCTCTGTTGAGAATTCTCTGTTTGGCTTTTTGCCCCATTTATTTTATTTTATTTTTATTGGATATTTTATTTATTTACGTTTCAAATGTTATCCTCTTTCCCAGTTTCCCCTCTGGAAACCTCCAATCTCTTTCCCCCTTCCCCTACATCTATAAGGGTGTTCCTTCACCCACCCACCCACCCCTATCATCTTGCCCTTGCATTCCCCTATACTTGGACATCAAGCCTTCACAGGACCAAGGGCCTCTCCTCCCACTGATGCCCCATAAGGCCATCCTATGCAACATATGAGTCTAGAGTGTACTCCATGTGTACTCTTTGGTTTGCAGTTTAGTCCTGGAAGCTCTGGGGGAGGTCTGCTTCCTTGATATTGTTTTTCCTATGGGTTTGCAAACCCCTTCAGCTCCTTTATACCTTTCTCTAACTCTTCTATTAGGGACCCCATACACAGTCCAATGGTTGGCTATGAGCGGCTGCTTCTGTATTATCTGGTATATTGGTATTTGCTATCTTGAGCTTTTAAAATATTTGGATATTAGACTCACTGTGGATATAGAGTTGGTAAAGATCTTTTCCCATCCTATAGGCTGCAGTTTTGTTCTTTTGGCAGTGTCCTTTGCCTTACAAAAGCTTTTTAATATCATGGGTTCCCATTTATTAATTGTTGATCTTAGTGCCTGAGCTAACAGTGCTCTGTTCAGGAAGTTGTCTCCTATACCAATGCAGTCAAGGATATTCCCTAATTTTTCTTCTACTAGATTCAGAGTATCTGGTGTCATGTTGATGTTTTGATCCACTTGGACTTGAGTTTTGTGCAATGTGAAAATTGTGAGTCTATTTATACTATTTATATGCAGGCATCCAGTTTGTCCAGCACCCTTTTGTTGAAGTTTTTTTTTTTTTTTTTTTTTTTCTTCTATTGTATGGCCTTGGCTTCTTTGTCAAACATCAAGTGTCCATAGGTGTGGCATTTTATTTCATGGTCATCCATTTGATTCCATTTGTCAACCTGTCTGTTTGTATGCCAATACAATGCAGTTTTTCTGTAAATATGGGATGGTGATACCTCTAGATGTTCTTTTATTCTATAGGATTGCTTTCTATATTCTGTTTTGTTTTATTTTGTTTGTTTTGTTTCTTGGTTTTTCATGTGAAGTTGAAAATTGGTATTTCAAGTCCTATAAAGAATTGTGTTAGAATTTTCATGGGAATTCCACTGAATTGGTAGATTGCTGTTGGTAAGATTGCCATTTTTTCTGTATTAATCCTAATGATACATGAGCATGGGAGATCTTTGCATCATCTGATATCTTCTTCAACTTTTTTCTTCAGATAAATTAAATTCTTGCAATAAATATCTTTTTCTTCCTTGGTTAGAGTTATTTTATATTATTTGTGGTTATTATGAAGGGTGTTTTTCTGTAATTTTTTTCTCAGCCTGTTATTTTGTTTGTAGAAAGGACAGCTATTGAACTTTTAAAAGTAATTTTGTATCCAATCACATTGCTAAAGGTGTTTATCAGCTGTAGGTGCTCTTAGATTGAATTTTTGAGGTCACTTATAACACCATCTGGGAGTAAAGATACTTTTAGTTCTCCCTTTCTAGCTTTTATCCTCTTGATCTCCTCTAGTTATCTTAATGCTCTAGATAGAGCATTCAAGTACAATATTGAAAAGATGCAGACAGAGTTGGCAACCTTGTCTTGTCTGTGATTATATAAGAATTACTTTAAGTTCTCTCCATTTATTTGATGTTGGCTATTGGCTTGCTGTATATTGCTTTTATTGTCTTTATATATGGGCCTTATATCAATAATCTCTCCAAAAATTTTAACATGAAGGTCATTGGATTTTGTCAAAGCTTTTTCTGCATCTAATGAAATGATCATGTGGTTTCTTTTTCTTTCAGTTTGTTTATATGGTGGATGTTGTTGATAGATTTTTGTATATTAAATCCCCTTTATCCCTGAAATGAAGCCTACTTGATCAGGGTGGATGATGTTTTTTATATGTTCTTTAATTTGGTTTTTGAGTATTTTATTGTGTATTTTTGTATGAAAGTTTGTAAAGGAATTTGATCTGAAATTTTCTTTCTTTGTTTGGTCTTTGTGTGACTTAGGTATCAGAATTATTGAGGTCTCATATAATGAGTTTTCTAATGTTCCTTCTGCTTCTATTTTGAATAATAGTTTGGGGGTATTGGCATTATCATTTCTTTGAAAGTCCAGTAGAAATCTCCACTAAAATCATCTAGCCCTGGGTTATTATTTTTGTTGAAAGACTTTTTATGGCTATTTCTATTTCCTTAGGGGTTATAGAAGTATTTAAATTATTTACCTGGGTTTGATTTAACTTTGGAAAGTAGACTATATCTATCAAGAAAATCATGTATTCCATTTACATTTTCCAATCTTTTTAGATTCTTTGGATTATCAGTGTCTGTTACGTCCTCTTTTCATTCCTGGTTTTATTAATTTGGATACTGTCTCTCTGTCTTTTAGTTTGTTTGGCTAAGAGTTAATCTCTCATATTCATTTTTTTTCAAAGAACCATTTCTTGATTTCATTGATCCTTAGCATTGTTTTCTTTGGGTCTCATTGATTTCTGTCCTGAGTTTTATTATTTCTTACCATCTATTCCTCTTGGGTTTGTTTGCTTCTTTTTGCTCTAGAACTGTTTTTAGGTGTGCTTTTATATTGTCACTTTGAAAACTCTCCAATTTCTTTAGGAAAGGAATTCTTTAATGCTATGAACTTTCCTCTTACACAGCTTACACTGTGTCCCATGAGTTTTGGTATGTTTTGCCTTCATTTTCATTGAATTCTAAAAAAATCTTTAATTCCTTTCTTTTTTTTTTTTTTTTTTTTCCTGACTCAGTGATCACTGAATAGAGAGAGAGCTTTTCATGTTCCACAAGTTTATAGGCTTTCTCTTTTGTTTTGTTTTGTTTTGTTTTGTTTTGTTTTGTTTTGTTTTGTTGAACTCCAGCTTGGAGTCTATACTGGTCTATTAAGATCCAAGGGACTATTGTAATTTATTTTTTGTATCTGTTAAGACTTGCTTTGTGAAGGAGTATATGATCAATTTTGGAGAAGGTTCTGCAATATGATGAGAAAGAAGTTATAATTTTTTTGTTTGAATGAAATGTTCTGAAGATATTTGTTATGACCATTTGATTCATAACATCTGTTAGCTTCATATGTCTTTGTTTATTTTTTTTTTCCTATTTCAATAATCTGTCCATTTGTGATAGTGGGTGTTGAAATTTTCCACTATTAATATGTGGATTCCAGTATGTGACGGAAGCTTTAGTAATAATGGTTTTTTGGGGGGTTTTTTGTTTTTTTGTTTTTTTTTTTATGTGAGTGCCCTTGCATTTTGGGCATAAATATTCATAATTGAGATGTCATCTTGATGGATTTTTCCTTTGATGAGTATGGAGTCTTCTTTTTTTCTCCTTTAATCAATTTTGGTAAGCAGTCTATTTATTATATTAGATTATCAATCCAAGCTTTCTCTTTGCGTTTCTTTGCTTGAAATTTTTTTTCTGGCCCTTTACTCTGAGTTAATATCTATCTTTGTTCTTCAGATAATGCTTCTTTTATGCAGCATCCACTCACACACATTGTGTTAGCTTCAGTCTTTTCATTACGGATGTGAGTCTATTGCTATTTCCCAGTGATTTTTGATGCTTCTTATTGTGTTGTTGAGCCAGAAATAAAGTTTATCTGGGAGAGCTGGGGAAAGTAAAGGACTGGAAACCATAATCAAGATAAATTATGTGAGGAAAATAATAATCTTCAATGAAAGGTATTAAAAAAGGAAAGAAAATTTCTTAAGTTGATAAGAGTGATAGAGGAGAACACTTAATATCTGCCTATGATATCTATATTCATGCACATGAATATATATATATATATATATATATATATATATATATATATATATATAACCTATACATACACACATCTCTCTATCACACACATATACACCAATGTCTATTTGTCTGTTACAAACACAAGAACAATGTAAATTAGGTATATAAAAAATACAGATGTTCTACTCTTTGGGGAGAGTATGTTGAGAATAAAAATCAAACTGAGTTTCCTAAGGAAATAATAACAATTTGGGGTTTGAAAATTATACAATTATTCATTTGTTTAGTAGATATTCATTGGCCACTGTCCAGTGGCCACTTTTTTTGTGGTTTTTAGAGACAGGGTTTCTCTGTATAGCCCTGGCTGTCCTGGAACTCACTCTGTAGACCAGGCTGGCTTGGAACTCAGAAATTCGCCTGCAGTAGCCACTTTTGAGCCAGCTTCTGAGTCTGTGAGAATGAATAAGTATTTAAACAGAAACATCAAAATAATCTGTGAACAGTGACCTAAGATGAGAGAACAAGTTTATGGATACAAATATGAAATTAAGGTATGTACCATTTAGAAGGTCAAAGTTGTAAAAATACATTGTGATTCTCTTGAATCATTTCATTACAGGCTTTAATTTTCTTTTAAAGAAGTCATTATCTCCAAAATAAAACATAACAAACTCATAACATGAGACAAACTCGTAACATATTTTTGAAAATATATCTCATGCTACACTTTTATAAGTACTCTCTTGAAAAAACAGGCATGAATATTTGAAAGAAGTAAAACAACTTAAGCATTTGCTTTCCAAGAGAATTTTCTTAAATTTTCTTCTTTAATGGTCAAAAATGTTTCTCACCATCCTGAAGGATAAGCATTGATTAATATTTAGTGATAAAACTTTAAGGCTATATTTTCCTCAAAATCCATTCCTGAGAAAGTATGAGGAGATGTATAACAATTTGATAAGTAGCTCAGGAAAGCATACATGAGCAAACTCATTTACATAGTAAAAGTCAGAGGAAGCCCAATTTGGAAGCTGGTCATTACATTATTTATATTAATGCAAAGGAAATTCATGAAGATTTTATGAAAGATTACTTAGAGAAGTATAGAAAGATAAAATAAAAATTTTCATGCTGTTAGAAAAAGGAATATGAAAATATATGCGCAAACTTTTTTCAGTTCTATAAGACTGTTGTGAACACAATATATAAAAATATATAAACTTTAAACTGAATACATAAATGGATAATTGTAGATCATATACAGTAACAGACAGGTAAAATCTAAGTTCTACAGTAATCATTCCAATAAATCTTCCAGTAATGTAAGAATTTAAGTAAAAATACAGTTTCTCTAACTTGTGCCAATATCTAGCTCTATAAACTACAGACACTCAGCCAATAGCAACAAACTAACTACATGTGGTAGTTTAAAAATGCCCACCTTAGGCATCGAAGACAGCAGTGATTAGCATGATTGAAAATGTGGGGGAGATTTCAGAAGAGAATAATTTTAATATGTGACCTAAAGAATTTCCTTTGCGACATTTTGTTGAAAATGTGGCTGTTTTCTCCTCTTGTCCAAAGCTAAATCTGCTTGAGGCTAAATTGAAAAGGTTTGGATTAATTACACTTGAAGAAAAGATTTCAAAACAGCTTAATGTGGACTGTGTCCTGTGGTTATTAGTGGTCATGATTATGCAGACCTACAGTAAAAAGGAGCAACTTTAAATACATCACTCAGAAGGCCAACGCTGATGAATCTCTGAATACTAGGCCACCCTATTCTATGGAGCAAGTTTCAGTGCAGACATGCTTAGGCAATGAAGGAAACCAGTGAAAATAATAAGCAAGTAGAGATGTAATTGAGTGAGGGGGCCATTTTCCATGGCCAGAAAACAGAACTTGACAACTAAGACTACAAGGTTCTGACTATAGAGTCAAGTATACTCGAAAGGGGTTAAGAAATCTCCTTTCTTCACTAAAGAAAGCTGTTGAAATTGTGTCAGGGGTGGCCCTACATGGAAGCCTAGAGAGACCACTGTATGTTTTGATGGTTACGCCTGGATTAGCTTTGAGACTCCAAGAAGTTGGAGATGCCAGAGTCATGGGATACTTGTCAAGGAATGCTGACAACATGAAGTGGAACCGGCTGAAAGGAAGAAGTATGTTCAATGAACAAGGCTGAAAAGACCTAGAGACCTGAAGAGGATTTTGACATCAGACAAGAAGATGAAGAGTTTGGAGTTAGCCCAATTGGTTGGCAGTCTTGCTTCCGTCTAGTGTTTACTCACTATTGTCACTTTCCTTCCTTTTGGAACACACACACACACACACACACACACACACACACACACACACACANACATGTATATGTAGTGTTGTTAATATACATTTATTTTCTTTATTTTGAACTCTTTCAGTATGTAATATTTTAATGGAAAATTCTAAACACTTCCGGGCCACTTCATAGACAGCTTACAGCCCTGTATATGAAGCAGATTCCAACGTAGACCCAGTGAGGAACACAGATTAAGGAGGCAGTGCTTCCAATACACAGTGCTTCCTATGTTCTCTTTTTGAAATTTTTTTATCAATATTCATAATGATAGGTATCATTACCAATATTTTATTTTTAATTAATTTGATCCTATTCATACCCACTAACTAACCTAGTTGTTTCTCCTCCTCCCTTGTAACCCCTTATAATCTACAATATTCTTTCTACTTTCAGTGTACTTTGATTAGCAGGATTTAAAATTCTATCAATTTTTCTGAAAAAATGATAATTGTGATAACTTTGTTCTTATAGATAATACTTCATTATGCATATGTAGCTAATTTTCTTAATGTCTTCATTTCTCTGTGGATATGTAGGCTGATACTTTTCTATTGTTTTAATTTTCTGCAACAGACAAGGGTAACCAACTATTTCTAGGGCATGCTGAATTAAATGGCTTCTACTATGTATTCCACAGTAGTATCACTACCATATTAAATTTCTACCTTTAATCTTTGAAAAACCCCCATACTAACTTCCATAATGTTTTCACTGACTTACATTCCAATTAGGGTTTCATGTGGAACTCTGTGCTCTACATTCCCAACAATATCTGCCGTTCATGTTCTTGATGAGAGCCATCATTTCTAGAGTTAGAGAAAGAGCTTTGATTTGTATTTTGATTATCTCTAAGGATGTTGATTATTTAACTATATTTATTTTTATTTAATAACTAATAAATTATCAGCCAATTTTTGGTTAAAGGTTACTGGTGTGGTTTGAATCAGAATGCCTCTATAGGCACTGAACGCTTAGTCATCAGAGTGTCAATACTTGGGAAAACTAGGAGTTAAGGCTTTGATGAGGTAGGTTGAGACTTGTTGGAGGAAATGTATCACTGCAGGTGGACTTTGAGTTTTTAGAAACCCAATCAAGGCCCAGGAGCTCTCTCTCTGCATACTGCCTTCATTTTTGGTTGTAGAACTAGCAGCTATTTCTCAAGCACCATGTCATGTTGCCAACCATGATTCCTGCCAGGCTTATAATTGGCTAAACCTCTGAAACTTTAAGCAAGCCTCAAGTAAATACTTTCCTTCATAAAAGCTGTTGTGGTCATAGTGTCTCTTCACAGCAAGATAACATAGAGTAAGACATGCATAGTAAGCTCCATTGCTTGAGATCTGTCATAAAGCAGAAACATCCTGGTTAAAAAGACCAGCATAGAAAAAACTCTGTTCACCTCATAGTGGTCAGAAGGTTGCACAGCAAAGGGAAAAGGGGCCATAAAAAAGAGAATTGTTTCTGAAATATCCAGGATGATAATTCTAGCAAGATTCTACCTCTTAAATTCTTCACAATCTTTCCTAAATCCCATGAAAGTAACTTTCCCTATGCAAAGTATGGAGATGCTGACCATGTACAGGCATACTGTAGTGGCTTGGTGTTTTATGAGCACACCCAAACTCCACAGGAGTACTTGTTGTCTTTGAGGACATAAGCTCTGCTCAGTGTGTTTACTGGCAAGGTCACAGAATACTATAATTCTGTAAGTGGGGATGGCCAAGCAGAAAACCAGGGAGTACAAAACCTATGGATTTTATATATGAATCAGATATCTCTGGATCTGTTTACTTTCTATAAATCCAAACTGTGAGTACTGCTGTATGTAAATTAATCTTCATATTTGCTAACCTTTTGGATATAATTCATATTTTAACTATAGTATGAACCTTTCACTCCATTTCAACCTATTTTTGTTTCTTTTTTTCTGACCAAATAACCTTAAATTTTATTTAAATGGTCTTCAGGGAGAACACAGCCAACTAATTAACCATTTTCTCACCCGCCCCAATTCACCTCACAAGGAGGTTTACAGAATGCCTCTCAATGGAAGGGGTCCTATGACCTGACCAGCTGCAGTGGAATGGGGATTCTTGATTGTCTTATCCATGGACACAATAAAGCATGCAGCCTCAGAAGCTGCTCTCAGAGCATTGATGTGCACCACGGCTGGCTCCCACACAAACACCTGGAAGTTGTGGCGATGTCCTCATTGTTGATGTCCACCCTATACCACATGTCCCCTGTGAATGTCGAGCCGGCAGCTTGTTGAGGTTGTTGGTGGCATCAAACCCAGCATTGCCACATTGCTGTTGTGGAAAAATCTCCAGGGCCTTGTCATATGCCCCAATCAACAGCCACTGTTTCCCTGGAATGGTCCTTGTTTAATCCCACAGGTATTTGGAAAGCTCCATTTCTATGGCTCCACCACCAGCCACCACAGAGTCATTCTTGATGGCCCTTCTCACAATCATGATGGCATCATGGACTCTTTGTCTCCTCCATAAACTGCTCAGCACCACCACAGAAGATGATGGTACATGTCTTGTCTTTAGGGCAGGCAGTGAAGAAATTGTATCTCCTTCAATTGGGATCTCTTCAAACACCAGGCAGCAGCCCAGCACATTCGGAAACAGAGCATTCACACTGATCTGGATCAAGCCTCCACAAGCCTTCATCATCTTCTTCAGATCCTCCTCAGGCAGTTGGCCAGCACAGAACATGTCTCTATCAGCAAAGTACTGGGTGGCCCCATCCCCAGTAAGGAGTTTAGACAAGAGAACTTTGGCTCCAGACAGATGGATCTTCTCTAAGTTGTAATAGAGAATGTTCCATTTGGCACCAACAATTGCCTGGTAATATTCCACTGTGTGGACTCTGACTTCAACATTATCCTTTCCTGCTTTCAGCTCAACTCAATATTTAAGAGGGCAATGTTGGGGCTCTTGTACCTCTTAGGCTGTATTTCAAGCCCAGCAAAAGAGAGAATACAATTCTTGAATACAATTCCAGCCAACAGCTGAGATTCCTCTAGGGCTTCACTCTGACCCTTCTTAATGCCAATCATTTTAAGCTGCAGCAGCTCATCAAGCATCACCACAGCATCAAACACCATATTGCTGGAGAAGGCCTTTTGCTGGGAGCTCAGCTTGGAGCTCAGCTTGTCACTGCACACTTCTCTAGCATCCTCTTCTGTTATACTTTATCTTGCTTCTTCACAGCCACAACTATTTCTTTGATTTTGCCTAATAGCCGACTGAGTGGCTGTGCAGAAAACTCAGGTGATGGTCTGCAGATGTAAACCTTCCTCCATGTAAGGCTTCACCTGCTTCAAAAACTCCACAACCAGCAGGGTCATTGAGGTGGTGCCATCTCCAACCTCAGCATCTTGGGATTTAGGAATGTCCACAAAAGTCTTTGCCATAGGATGGACAACATTGAGGAGTTTCAGAATTGTGACCTCATCATTAGAATTTGTTGCTATGCCTCAGCCATCCACAATAAGTTTTTTCATGCCATGGCGACCCAGGGTGGTTCTTCCATCCTCAGCAATCACTTGGCAAGCTCTGATGTCACTCACGAGCTGAAGGATGCCTTAGAAGCTATAAGTACTCTCTTTCAATAGGATAACTGGTGTGGGTGTCATCGTGGAAGTGGGTTCAGGTACCTGCAACTGGTCTTTCATTTCCACCTGAGTCTGACAAAGGAACACAAGGAAAGCTACCACAAGTGATGAAAAGCCCTGTTCTAATGTGAGCATTTCTCATCTCCACAGGCACATATATTCACTATAACGTATAAAGGCAAGTAAAACTTGTTGCCTTTGTTTTCTGATATCTTCCATTTTACCATAAAAATATTATTGTCCATAAAATAAGGTTATTAATTTATGCATGTAATTTATTTAAATGACAAATTTACCAGAGCAAGATATATCTCAATATTGTATTTCAATAGAAAAAGTGAAGATCATTTTTGGTACATCCTTGCAACTAAGGTGACAAAATCTCGGCTGTGGGCTGGTTTCAGTACTAAATTTTGAATGACATCTCAAACACAGCACAAATGCACCACTACTAGGGACTCAAAAGAAGGAACTCAAACTATGAACCTAGGTGCATGCAAAAGCACAATGAGCAAATACAGGAGCTCAGCATTTATTTAGCAAGCAAATGATTTCAAAGTATGAATCTGCAAAATACCTCAAGGTCTCAGACTGAGCTTCCAAATGTTACTCAAGATAAGATCAAGCTTAAAACGCACATTGCATCTCATACAATAATAGTGGGAGACTTCAACACCCCACTCTCATCAAGGGACAGATCCTGGAAACAGAAACTAAACAGAGATTCAGTCGAACTAACGGAAGCTATGAAACAAATGGACATAACAGATATCTCAGAATATTTCATCCGAAAACAAAAGGATATACCTTTTTCTCAGCACCTCATGGCACCTTCTCCAAAATTGATCACATAATTGGCCACAAAACAGCCCTCAACAGATTCAAAAATATTGAAATTGTCCCATGCATCCTATCAGATGACCATGGACTAAGGCTGCTATTCAATAACAACATAAATAGCAGAACACCATCATTCACATGGAAACTGAACAACACTCTACTCAATGATACTTTGGTCAAGGAAGGAATAAAGAAAGAAATTAAAGACTTTCTAGAGTTTAATGAAAATGAAGCCACAACATACCGAAACTTATGGGACACAATGAAAGCATTCCTGAGNGTTTCATGTGTTTAGTAAATTGTATCTTGGGTAGTCTAGGTTTCTGGGCTAATATCCACATATCAGTGAGTACATGTTATGTGAGTTCTTTTGTGATTGGGTTACTTCACTCAGGATGATGGCCTCCAGATCCATCCATTTGCCTAGGAATTTATATATTTATTGTTTTTAATAGCTGAGTAGTACTCCATTGTGTAAATATACTAAATTTTTTGTATCCATTCCTCTGTTGAGGGACATCTGGCTTCTTTCCAGTTTCTGGCTATTATGAATAAGGCTGCTATGAACATAGTGGAACATGTGTCCTTATTACCAGATGGAATATCTTCTGGATATATGCCCAGTAGGGGTATTGCAGGATCTTCCGGTAGTACTATGTCTAAGGGAGAATAATATTTGTCATGTTTCTTCACATGCCACTAGATCACTTAAGGGTCTAATTGAAACAATGCATGAATGAATTATAAAATGCATTTGAATAAGGAATTACTAAATAATGAGAGTAATTCACCTATTCTAAATTCTAAATATGTAAGTATTATGACATCAAGAAACTTGGAGTTTGATTTTAATATTTAATATAGAATAGTTAGTGTTTGGTAGAATTGAGACTTGCTTTATTTAATAACATAAATATAAGATGACTATGCTTTGAGAAACTGTATACTCAGTTGTTATATGTGTGGTCATAGTAATGAAAAACTACCCCCACTACCACATAAAGTCATCATAAACGTTCACAAGATAATACACTGTTCCAGCACCAATGTTAATTGGGGTACAATGCTGTTCTAATTCACAAACTGATGTCCTGACATCTACTCAAGTCTTATACAAATCATATTCTTGGTAAACAAAGGTATTTTATTAAAAATGATAATAGCAAATAAAATCACATAAACACCACTGGACAGATAAATATAATCGTACCACTGATGATAAATTTTCACTATCATTTCCAAAAATAAGCATTTATTTTCCAAACGAATGCAACCCCATGAGTGTATTCACTAAAATAATCTCCCCCCAACCCTGGTTTCATAGGGAATTGTCAAGAATTACGACCTGCCCTGGGAGTCACTTGACTTAGACATCATGTAGCTTTTATGGCACCCCCAGTGCCTGGCTCTTCATTATCTGCATGTAAAGCAATGCTAACATTGCCCCAGGGATCCATAAAGGATGGCACAGTATTTTTCAAACTACAGTGTGCATACAAATCAAATGAGGTCTTGTTAAAATGCAAATGCTGATTCAGTGGGTCTGGAATAGGGCATGAACTTACATGTTTTAAATAAGCTCCTGGATGATCTTCATGTTGCTGGTCAGTTATAGAATAACCATTTCATAGAGAAACAGAAAAACAAGGCTTTATCTCGACCGGCGTACCATTGCTCCTATCATTGTTTATCACTGCTGGGGTTTCGCCATTCCCCAGAGTTTCTCATAGTTATAGAATGCTGCTGCTGAGGTGGCTGTGGTGCTCTCCCTGCCTCAGTGAGATGGTCAGTTCTCATAATTTATTTTTCCTGCTCCAGGCACAAACCCATGGACAGAAAGAACTTGCTTCCTCTCCTGTTTCTCCATTGTTCTTCATGCTAACTACCTCCTGTTCTCCTTATTTTTCACTTTCTTTCTTCTGATTTTTTTTCTCTTGCATTACCCTTTCCACAGCCCTCTAACCATAGACTCCATTCAGTTTTTGTTGTTCTTCTTCTTCTTGTTTCCTTTCTTGTTTTCTAAACCTAGGCTTAATTCTTTCATACTTTGAGATAGATTATTAGTGTGAAAAAATAATTACACTCAATAAATGTTTTACTAATACCATGTATATGGCAATGTGGAGTTGTGGAACACATCAAACTACAGCGCCTGCCATACACATATTAACAGACTCAAACTTACATACCAGCGAACCTGATATACACTGAGATATTTGTTCATATGTATGTGCCCAGGAGGTTTTTAGACCAGCCGTTCTCAACCTGTAGAACTTGACCCCTGTTGAAAACTCAGATATATATATGGATATTCACAATGGCAGTAAAAGTACAGTTATGGAGAAGCAACAAAAATAATTTTCTGGTTAGAGTCAGTACAATATACAGAATTGTATTAAAGGGTTACAGCATTAGGGAGGCTGAGAACCACTGTTCTATACCATGTGACTGTTATTATACATCACAAAAGATAAATCATTACATATGTACAAACAAATACATATACACATATAATTAGAATGGATGAAGAATGAGATCATGAGTTTGAAGGACCGTGGAGATGGATATATGGGAGGTCTTCAATGGAAGAAAGGGAAGGGAGAAATATTGTAATTAAAATGCAATAACAAAAACTGATAATTCCACACCAAATCATGAAAGATAATGGGAATTTTATTCTGAGTCACTATCTTTCAATTCTTTGTTATGTTGATCTATAATTCACCTCTTTCAACCTTTACAGGGAGTGCCACAGAGCTATTTTAATCAAGGATTTGCCACTTTTTAAAGATAAGCACAACCAGTTATAAGATTTTAAAAGTTTTGCCCATTTAATTAATGTTAAGATATGCAAAACATATTTCAAAGCCACAAATACGGCTTTACTCACATCTTAGATCTAATATACATTGTTGTAAATGCTCCCTACTCTATGTCTTGTGAATAAGAATGTGTCTGATTAATTTTCACTATTCCTCTTCCCATAATTTCACTACTGCCTATTTTTCATTTATAGTTGTGTAAGCATTTGGATTTTTTCTTTCCCTTTTTACTTACTCTCACAAATTAAATTTGAAGTAAACCCTAGGAATTTCTCATGCAAAAGAAAGTTCATACTGAAGAATATGTTTCTGCAAAGCAGCAGGAGCCCCAGATCTCTGCTGCCAACACACGGCAGGGGAAGCAGCAGCGAGACTGATCATCTTTAGCTTCTCTCTTACTCATATTTACACACGGTGCTGTTATTGTTTTGTTTACAGTGGCTTCTCTTCTAATAATAACATCCCTGAAGCTTTCCAGCTTTGGTATCATAGAGAGCTTAAGTGCAAAGCTCTTGAACTAATACTCATTCATCAAGACTGAACTCAGTTCCAAAAAATATTTCCAAATGAAATAAAAACTCAAGTTTAGTCAAGCTAATTATAACTGCCAGGTTTTGTCTTTTATATTAAGAAAATGCATACTTGAAAAAGATAACATCTTCATCTAAGGTACTATGGAAAATGGATATTTATAAGCAGTAAAACTAGATTCTGTCTCTTACAATTCCTACACAAAACCAACTCTAAGAGCATTGGCTACCCAGCATAAAACTAAAGCTTACAAGAAAAGGTAGGGAGTATGGTACACAATGCAGGTATCAGTAAAACTGCTAAACCAGGTTGAAGTTACTCAGAAATAAGTCCCTAATGGACAATTGGTAGTGTTTGAAAATAGAAAGCTTCTGTACAACGCAGGGTAGTCAGCTGAACAAAGAAGCAGGCTACAGAATAAGAAAACATTTTTAACAGCTATAGATGCAGCTGAGGGTTAATATCCAACTTTTAAAGGAATTTATAAGAGCAAACATTTAAAACAAAACAAAACCAACCTGACTTCTAGATGTTGAATTGAACAGTGTTCTCAAGAGGCTAGAAAACCATATGTTGAAAAGTATTTGACATCTTTAGCTACCAAGGAAATGCAAATTAAAATTATTTTGAGAGTCCATCTCATCCTAGCCAGTCAGAATGGCTATTATAAAGAAATCAAAAGGCAATAAATGCTGGTGAAAATTTTGGGAAACAGGAGCCCTGTTCACCATTGGTGGGAGTAAAAGTTGGTGTAGCTTCTATGCTATGGTGTTTCTCAATATAAATAGAACTACAAGCTTACTAAATTGTGCAATTCCTGAGCATATTCCCAAAGTCTCTTTATCTTGCAATAGAGACACCTGTTCATCCATGTTCATGGCTGTACTACACACAATAGCTAGAAAATAGAAATGGATTTCTTGCTCATTTACTGAATGGATAATGAATATTTAGTGCACAAACACAGGGGACTTGTATTCAGTTGTGAAGAAAATGAAAATATAAAATTTGCAGGTAAGTAGATGTAAGGCTTGTTGAAACTGATGTGACCTTGTTGGAGGAAGTGTGTCAATGTATAGGCAGGCTCCTAATCCTCAAGCTCTGACCAGTGTAGAAGAGACCCTTCTCCTG
Source organism: Mus minutoides (assembly GCA_902729485.2). Classification (NCBI taxonomy): domain Eukaryota; kingdom Metazoa; phylum Chordata; class Mammalia; order Rodentia; family Muridae; genus Mus; species Mus minutoides. The sequence goes on along the minus strand of LR749688.1, from coordinate 168,200 downwards.
GCTGCCTGCAGAGGAAAGTCTCCTCCCAGGCAGCCTTTAGATTAAGATGTAGAACTGTCAGCTCCTTCTCTAGCACCACATCTGTCTGCCTGCTGCCATGCTTCCCACCATGATGACACTAGACTGAAACTCTGAAACTGTATGCCAGCCCCAATTAAATATTGTTCTTATATGAGTTGCCTTGGTCAAAATGTCTTCTCATAGCAATGAAACAGAAACTTAGACATACATGTAGAAGCCGAGAAAGCAGAAAAGAGTGATTGAGATGAATAATGCCTTAAGGGAGCAGACAGATAATAAAACATAGGTGATACTCTCTAATTATTTGAGTAATGGACTAGAGGATGGAGGCATGATTGGACTGGATAACATTAAACCAAATAAAAGTTGTGTAACTTTAATTGTGTTCTTATTTCCAGTTGGAATATCTTCTTGGTATATACCCAGGAAAGGCATTGCTGGATCCTCCTGTAGTACTATGTCCAATTTTCTGAGAAACTGACAGACTGACTTCCAGAGTGGTTGTACTAGCTTACAATCTCACAAGCAATGGAGGAGTGTTCCTCTTTCTCCACATCCTTGCCAGCATTTGTTGTCACCTGAATTTTTCATCTTAGCCATTCTAACTGGTGTGAGGAGGAATCTCAAGGTTGTTTTGATTTGCATTTCCCTGATGATTAAGGATGTTGAACATTTTTTCAGGTGCTTCTCATCCATTTGGTATTTCTTAGTTGAGAATTATTTGTTTAGCACTGTACCTCATTTTTAAATGGGGTTATTTGATTTTCTGGAGTACAGCTTCTTGAGGTCTTTGTATATTTTGGATATTAGTCCCCTATTAGATTTAGGATTGGTAAAAATCCTTTCCCAAACTGTTGGTGGCTTTTTGTCTTATTGACAGTGTCTTTTGCCTTACAGAAGCTTTGCAATTTTATAAGGTCCCATTTGTCAATTCTTGATCTTATAGCACAAGCCATTGCTGTTCTGTTTCAGAATTTTTCCCCTGTGCTCATATCTTCACAGTTTTCCCCCACCTTCTCCTCTATAAATTTCAGTGTCTTTGGTTTTATGTGGAAGTCTTTGATCCACTTAGACTTGAGCTTTGTACAAGGAGATAAGAATGGATCAATCCACATTCTTTTACATAATAACTGCAAGCACCATTTGTTGAAAATGCTGGGGTTTTTTTTTCCCCCCCACTGGATGGTTTTTGTTCCCTTGTCAAAAATCAAGTGACCATAGGGGTGTGGATTCATTTCTGAGTCTTCAATTCTATTTCATTGATCTACATTTCTGTTGCTGTACCAGTACCATGCAGTTTTTATCACAATTGCTCTGTAGTAGAGATTAATGTCAGGCATGGTGATTATACCAGAGGTTGAGAATAGATTTTGGTATCCCAGGTTTTTTATTATTTCAGATGAATTTGCAAGTTGCCCTTTCTAACTCAGTGAAGAATTGAGTTGGAATTTTGATGGGGATTGCATTGAATCTGTAGATTGTTTTCAGTTGGATAGCCATTTTGACTATATTAATCCTGCCAATCCATGAGCATGGGAGATCTTTCCAACTTCTGAGATCTTCAATTTCTTTTTTGAGAGACTTGAAGTTGTTGTCATACAGATCTTTCATTTCCTTAGTTAGAGTCACACCAAGGTATTTTATATTATTTGTGACTCTTGTGAAGGGTGTTATTTGCCTTATTTCTTTCTCAGCCTATTTATCCTTTGTGTAGAGAAAGGCCATTGATTTGTTTGAGTTTATTTGATATCCAGCTACTGCACTGAACCTGTTTATAAGGTTTAGGAGTTCTCTCGTGGAATTTTTGGGTCGCTTATATATACTATCATATCATTTGCAAATATTCATATTTTGACTTATTTCTTTTGAATTTGTATCCCCTTGATATCATTTTGTTGTTGAATTGCTCTGGCTAGGACTTCAATAATAGGTAGAAAGAAAGTGACCAGCCTTTTCTAGTCCCTGATTTTAGTGAGATTGCTTCCACCATGCCCAGCCTCAATATCACATCATTTTGAAGAAGAATTCTGCACTAAAGCCATCTCACCATGGTCTTTGTTTGTTTGTTTGTTTGTTTGGGAGGTTTTTAATGACTTCCTATATTTCCTTATGGGATATGGACCTGTTTACATAGTTTACGTACTCTTAATTTAACTTTGTTATGTGCTATCTGTCTAGAAAACCATCCATTTCATCTAGATTTTCCAGTTTTGTTGAGTATAGGTTTTTGTAGTAGGATCTGATGATTTTTTGAATTTCCTCCGTTTCTGTTTTTATGTCTCCCTTTTCATTTCTGATTTTATTAATTTGGATACCACCTCTAGGCCCTTTAGTTAGTTTGACTAGGGGTTTATCTATCTTGTTCATTCTCTCAAAGAACCAGCTTTTGGCTTTGCTGATTCTTTGAATTATTCTCTTTGTTTCCATTTGGTTGATTTCAGCACTGAGTTCGACTATTTTCTTGCTGTCTACTCCTTGCGGGGAGTGGGGGGGGGGGTTGCTTCCTTTTGTTCTAGAGTTCTCAGATATGCTGGTAAGTTGCTAATGTAAGATCTCTCCAGTTTCGTTACCAGGGTGGTAAGTGATATGAATTTTCCTCTTAGCACTGATTTCATTGTGTCCCATAAGTTTGGGTGTGATGTGTCAACATTTTCATTAAATTCCAGGAAGTCTTTAATTTCTTTCTTTATTCTTTCCCTGATCAAGTTATCATTGAGTAGAGTGTTGTTCAGTTTCCAGATGTATGTGGGCTTTCTGTTGTTTTTACTGTTATTACCTTAGGCCCTGGTGATCTGATAGGATGCATGGGATTATTTCAACCTTCCTGTATGGGTTGAGGGTTGTTTTGTGACCAATTATATGGTCAATTTTGGAGAAGGTACCATGAGGTGTAAGCCACCTGTGGCTTATGCTAACTGGGTTCCTGAGTGGGAGTCAGGAGCTGCATGAGAAATGGAGGCCAAGACAAACACTCACTGTTCAAGGCCCCAAAGTTTATTGAGAGTTTGTGCTTATAAAGAGCTAGGTAGGCCCATCCCCCCACCAGTCCATTCTGGGTGCCTGGGTCCAATCAGAGGATGATGTGCAAGGTGCAGGATTCATCTCTGGAATGTCTCAGAAGGTGGCAGGATTTTGGTGAAGTACAGCAGCAGTTGACACAACAAAAGGGGCCTCCTAAGTCAGAGGGCTACACCACAGATGATCTCATTTTAGTGGCCACAAGATCTGAATCAGCCTGCTTCAGGCCTGGGGGGAGGTTATAATGAGGTGCTAAGAAGAAGATGTATTCTTTTGTTTTAGGGTAAAATGTTATGTAGATATCTATTACATCCATTTGGCTCATAACCTCTATTAGTTTTACTGTGTCTCTGTTTATTGGTGAGAGTGGGGTGTTGAAGTCTTCCACTACTATTGTGTGGGGATCATTGTGTTTTGACCTTTAGTAAAGTTTCCACAACAGAGAAATTTCAAATGGCTGAGAAACACCTTAAGAAATGTTCAAAGTCCTTAGTGATCAGAGAAGTGCAAATCAAAACGACCCTGAGATTCAACCTTACACCAATCAGAATGGATAAGATCAAAACCTCAGGCACATGTTGGCTAGAATATGGAGAAAGAGGAATGAACACTCCTCCATTGCTGGTGGGCTTGCAAACTGGTACATTCACTCTGGAAAGTAATCTGGAGTTTCCTCAGAAAATTGGAAATAGATCTACCTGAACATCCAACTATACTGCTTTTGAGACTATACACAAAAGGTGTCCCAGCATGCCACAAGAATAAGTGTTGCACTATGTTCATAGCTGCCTTATTTGTGATTGTCAGAAACTGGAAAAAACCCAGATGTCCCATGACAGAAGATTGTATACAGAAAATGTGGTTCATTTACAAAATGGAGTACTACTCAGCAATTAAGAACAAGGGCATCTGAAATTCACAGGCAAATGGATGGAACTAGAAAATATCATCCTGAATGATGTAACTTAGACCCAAAAGTACATGCATGGTATGTACTCACTAATAAGTGGATATTAGCCAAAAGAGAAAAAAAAAAAAAAAAAGTAGAGAATACATAAGATACAGTACCCAGAACTCAAAAAGCTCAACAAGCTGAAGGACCCAAGTGAGGACACCTTAGTCCCACTTGGGTGGAGAAGAGAGCAATCACAAGGTGGGAGGGAGTGACCAGGGAGTTAAAGTGCATGGCAACTTGGGGAGACATGATGTGGTATTGGGAAGGGGAAAAAGACTGAAGCCCTGAGGGCCACCAGAGAGAATGGAACAGGCAATCACAAGAGGTTGGGAGCACCCTCTAGATTGTACCAGAGTGCTGGGAGGTTGTAACCTCCAGAGTTCAGACCTGGTGCCCCTTGAGGGTGTGCCTCAAGAAGCCACAAACATTGTGATTCTCCAACCAAGGCTGGTTTCCATTGTTGTTCAATCTACACCTGTCTTCTCCGACACCATGACAGCAGTGCCACATCGGGGAGACTGCTTCCAGCTGGGACATTCCGCAATGCTTTGGACTTTGCACCACATTCCAAGAGCCTGCTCAGAACTGACTTGGGGTGGGGGGTTTCCTTGAGGTTACTCAGAGAGATTTTTTCAGTAAAGATGCGGACGTGTTTTGACCGGACAACTGACTCAATGTTTTCTTTTCTCTCCCACCTAGTCCTAACAATCCCCAGTCTGCCTCCAGGTTACCCAGGTTTTGTGGGGGTCCGCTGGTCAGGTGATATGAATATAAAACAATTACTCGTGTAATAGTATGTAATAACTGAAATTCTCAACTACGATGTCACCACAACAGAAGTGGAAATTTACATTCCATTCCTCATCACAGACTAGGTGGATATTTACAAATTTCAAAGGACTTTAGTTCTATATAAAACACAAGCCTCTAAAAAGGCAGGTTCAGTGTGGAAAGTCTAAATGTTTTTGCTGTTCTGTGGGATGTTAACCTCACACATCAGGTTAAAGAGAGTCTCCAGGTCTGTTAACCTCACACATCGGGTTACAGAGAGTCTCCAGGTCTGCCCTGGATTGCTCCTGATATTGTGTAACCTAGTTCTGGAAGAAGGTCTTTCAATAGTTACTAAGATGGTGGGGCATCCACAGATAAATAACAGGGACATCTGCAGTGTCTTTTCACTTTCAGGCTTACTGACTTTCTGAAAAAAAAAAAAAAAAAAAAAAAAACACAACAACTTTATCATGAGATATGAAATGGAATTTGAATCTGGTCCATGTATACACCCACTTGATTAAATAAACTAAGACTCTGGAGGTGAATTAAATGACATATAAGATGTGCTGTATTTACTGTTATGTAAAACAGGTCAGAGAGTTCCCTGCAGTAATTCCCTCTTACCAATGCCATGTCCTGTGAATTATAAAATTAGAAAATCAACAATGTGATCTCTAAAATTCATCTAGGATTAAATTTTAACTCATGAAAACATGGTTGATAGGTTACTCCACCTTTTAAATATATTTTACTTTTTGACATTGACAACATTATATTTTCTGAATTGTCACCCTACCTCTTTTATGCCTTGTTCATGAGACCAACTAGGACCTAACTCAGATGTAATCACATTAGGGTCTCTTTATTACAAACTCAAGTTTAGGCTTATCCGCCTCTGACAGTTTGGTGAAGAAGCCCCAAACCCTCATTAGGACAGTGTTTTATAGGAAATGGGAGTGAGAGATGGGGTGTCCATTATATCAAGTATCTAATAGGATGACTATAATAAGCCAACAGGTGGGAACTCTGCAGCAAGACAATGAACAATCGCAGTCTGATAATACATCTGAAACAATCAGAAAAAAATCTTTGATTGACTATTGCTAAGAAGTAGCAAGAAGTAACTCTGGGATATGGGCCCAGGACAAGCCATGGGGTCCTTCTTAGTACCTGGGTATAATTTAGGTTTAGCTACAAGTCAAGTTTTCAGGGTTTCTTTCCTTTCCTTTCCTTTCCTTTCCTTTCCTTTCCTTTCCTTTCCTTTCCTTTCCTTTCCTTTTCTCTCCTTTCCTTTTCCTTCCCTTCCCTTTTCTTTTCTTTTCTTTTCTTTTCTTTTCTTTTCTTTTCTTTTCTTTTCTTTTCTTTTCTTTTCTTTTCTTTTAAAATGGAATCCTGTCCCAAGATAGAGTAGGTTTGGCCTCTCACCTCAGCAGATCCCAATTTCCAGCTATCTTTGCAGGTTTTCTCTTCATATCTCCCACTGTTGACATGCCCCTGGCTTAGTACAAATCTTTATTATTATTCTTCATGTGGATCTGTAATCATGTTTTCCAAATATGCACCCTAGCTTCTCCTCCTTCTTTGAGCTTTACTGATCCATTGCATATTTAGTAACTCAATTAACATGTTTTACTATCCAGAGACATCTTCAGCTTAGCACATGCAGCTTTTATAAATTAAACTTGTTCTTTGACAGTATCATGAATATATAAAATACCTTCTAATTGCACTCACTTTTCATTATGCAGTTTTTTAACGAATTCATTCCAACACCTCCATGTCTAACAGTCTTATTCAAATAAACAAATGATGGTGTTGTTTACCTCAGCTTTGGATTCAAATAGTCTGAAGTACTTCTCTCTTGTGGGAAGATTTCAGCATTTTACCCATGATTCCTGAGTGGACTCTCTTCAAAGTAAACTGGCATTTTACTTTTCAGCTCTCTTTGAATGGGCTCTTCTATCTCAAAAACACTGGAGTCTCTTTTCTTGCTTGCTGAAATGGTTTTCTAAGAATATTATATGTCAGCAGTCTTGTTTTGTTTTGTTTTCAAGACAGAGTTTCTCTGTGTAGCCCTGGATGTCCTGGAACTCACTCTGTAGACCAGGCTGGCCTCAAAATCAGAAATCCGCCTGCCTCTGCCTCCCAAGTGCTGGGATTCAAGGTGTGTGCCACCACTGCCTGGCAATATGTCAGCAGTCTTACTGCAAAAGTTTCAGGTTGTTCTAAAGAAACACAGACATAATTTGATAGAAATTCCCTCATGAACAAAAACTTCATAAAGCCTTTAATTCATAATTAAAATATTCAAATTTTCTTCCACAAATCAGTGAAGTATCTGACTAGAAATTATAATGTATGGGTCTGTATCCAGAAAAACCTATGTTGGTTTATGAAATATGACAATATGTTACCTGCTCTGGAAGATTCAAATTTGGTTTCCTAACATGCAAACTGGTTTTGATATTCTCTCATGTGAACATAACATTTGACGAACAAAGCTAATTTTAGAGTCATAAGTAAATGTTGAAAAGAGTCTACAAATATTAAAAGAAATCTCTGTAATCAGCAATTATTTAAAATATTAAAATGAATATAGTTTGAATTATCCAAAGAAAACATTTTAATGCCCTCTTTATACTTATTCACACTTCCTCTAATTCAATTAAACAATGCATAAACAACAGAGTATTAGTTGATAGTTCAGAACATTACGTGTTAAGGAGAGAATAAAAATAACTGAGACAACTCTGAAGCATGGATAAAATGATGAGAGGTTTTATATCTTAGATCAGTTATCATAGCAAAGTTGATAAGCTTCAATTGTTCATATTACATTAAGTAACAAAGGTAATGATGTGCTACCAATGATCAGTCTGGATGAGAGAAGTGAACCAAGCCCCTTGGAAGAGCCCAGGAGATAATCAATAAATCCCAGATATTAGACACTGGACTATTTAAACTTTTGGACTCTTCTTTCTTGAAATAATGAAGTATTTAAATTATTATTATGATTACTATTATTGTTATTATTATTATTATTATTATTATTATTATTATTATTATTTAGATCAAAGTAGTCCATAGTTCTTAACATAAAGAGACCTTATAATGCAGTGGAGAGACTGAATTTAAAGACTTTATTTTTGTTTTTGTTTTAAATAATATTACAAAGGAGATGTTGAGTTTTTCCAAAGACTAATATTTAAGGTGTTGAATTTTAAAAGCTGTAAGACTTTTAAAGTTAATAAAATGTTTTCTGTAGTGATCTTGATGGTAATGTGTGCTCTTGGTGATAAAAAGAAAGAAAAGGCATGGCTTAGCAGTGATGTGCTTTTATGTCAAGTTGGCAAGGGGTCAATTTTCTTGGCTAGTTTATGTCAACTTGACACAAGACAGAGTCATCTGAAAGGAAAGAGGCTCAATTGAGAAAATGCCTTCATACAACATAGCTGTAAGGAACATTCTTAATTACAGTCGATGGGAAAGGGCCAAGTTCATGATGAGTGGCGCTATCTCTATGCTGGTGGTGGGTTCTATAAGCAAGCAAGCTAAGAAAAGCCATGGAAGCAAGTCAGTAAGCAGCACCCCTCCAAAGTCACTGCTGGATGTTCTAGCATCCAGGTTTTTGTACTGCTTGAATACCTTTGCTGAATTCCTTCTATGATGAACATTGATACGGAAATAGAAGACAAACCCTTTCCTCCCCATCTTGCATTTTGGTCATCTTGTTTTATCCCAGCAATAGAAACCATAACTAAGATGACTTAGCTCCAGGCATCTGTGGATATTCATACTCATGTATTCTTCAATGATTGTATGTGTGTTTTCTTTGCACAAGAGAAGGTTACAATAAGTGTAAGGTGTTCCTTTGTCAAAAACAGCAGACTTGAAAACACACTCTGATTGAGACTGTCAACCAATCACACTTGAATTTTAGACATCTAGATTGCTCTGCTACTTCAGTTATGCTGTGGAGTTTGAAGAATAGAGAAAAATTTTGGCACAGATATGTGTTGTTCATTTGTTTGGTTTTTATTTGTTTGTTGTTTTTTAAAATCATATCTATTATGTTTACAAAATAATATCTATTATGTTGGCAAAAAAGAGAGAACATTTACATGCATTTTAGTTTTATTATTTCATTTAATTAATTTATTCTTTCATATATTGCATCTGAACTGCAATTTCAAGGGATAAACCAATAATTTGAAAGGGTTTGCCCACATCACAGTGGTGATTGGCATAGCTTGGGATAAAGAGAGAAGATGGGAAGAGAAGAAATAAATCACCATTTGTAATTTTTGTAATTGGGTCACATTTTTTATTTTTATTTTTTTACTTTTTCTGATGATGATGATGATGATGATGATGATGATGCGCAAGCCTGTGTGTGTGTGAGCTTGCTCGTAAGTGCACATTGTTGTGTGTGCATGTGACTGTGTTAGGTTGGAGTTGGTCCTATATACATGTATTTTTATGAAGTTGTTTGGGCTTCCTGATAAATAAACTCCTTAATTCTTATAATGAACTTTTTAATATTCCTAGAAATATTACTTTAAGTTACATCCTTGTAATACATGCAATATATTTTCTTTATTTTAATATCTATGTGGAAGTACTTTAATTCTGCTATTAGTAAATGTGTGTCTTACCATATAGTTTTATAATATTGTAAACTCTATAAAATTTAGTCTGGTTTTCTCATATAATCTGAAAACATATCTTCTAAAACAAATGTATTAAGAACTTAATTTTAATATGCTTATTAGGGAAGTTGTTCATAGACTTAGCATGTTGCAGGTATTTTGTGATATCCCATTTAATCTTTATGACATTTTCATACTCCTTTATGTTTAGAGTAATCAGTGAGTTTAGTATTTTATTCCATGATAGACATTTATTAAAAATGCCACAAGAGCCACATACTGTATGACACATTTGGAAGTCTTTAATACATGTCAGCAAATCTTACAATGTATATTTAAGCTAATTCGTTGTATCATGTGTTATGATGCATTCTGATTTTCTGTTTCTCCAATAGACAATTTTACATTTTACAGTTCTACAAGACTTCAAATGCCTCAATGGTGTTATAATCAAGACTTCAAATGCCTCAATGGTGTTACAATCAATTACCTTTATAGACTAACTACATAATCAAATTTTGAAATATATTTTTCTTCCAACAAATTCTCAAACTATTTGCTATTGTTTTTATTAAATCATTACCTAGTGTCATGATCTTGAGTATAAACAATTCTATAAATTTCTTGTAGTATAGATACTACTGTCCTTTTGACATCCTTTTATTTTCATTTTCAAAACATGTTCTCTTCATAGAATTATGTAACATATTTATTTATACATGGTATCACTTCACTCCAATCCATTAATTACACCACTCATATTTTTGGCTCTAGTTCCCAAAGAAATATTTTATAAAATAGTACTCTCTTTTACATTTTGAAAGACATTTTAGCCATATCAGTATGACATACCAATGTAAAATTTTACATTGAGATTTGTTTTGCTTATATTGTACTGAGGCTTATTTTGTTTTCTTTGGTTTCTTTTGGCCCTGTTCCCTGAATTCTGGGATGCATGCAAGTGCCTTACACATGTGGAGCATACCCTCAACTGAACTCCAAACCCATTACTAAGTTTCTTGAATCTATAATTTGAAGCATTCATTATTCTTCATGCATTTAACATTGAATCTTCATGCATTTCTCCTGTATTCCTTCTTTCAATACTGGTGCAGATACACACATTTTCTTATCGTTCCCATTTTCATGGATGTGAGTTATGGTCATTTATTTTACTAATGTATTCCTTTTATTTTTGTATATTTCTATTTGCCAAGTAGTCTCTGATTCTGTTAAGAACTACTGCTCCTGTCCAGGACATTTTTCTTCTTATTGGTTACTCTGCCTAACTGGCTAAATTTACTTCACATAGTCATCTCTATCTTATGAGGATTTCTTATCTTTTTATGCACAGTTGCTCCCACCTCCGACAGAGCCTTGTGTATATTAGTTAAATTTTAGATTCTTGTTCTGGCCATTCTAACTTCCAGGTTCCTGATGGCATACCTTAATAAATTTTATTGGGAAAGAAATGCCCTTGGTCTAGCAATGTTTATATGCCCTAGTATAGGGGAATGCCAGGGCCAATCAGTGGGAGTGGGTGGGTAGGAGAGCGGGGCAGGGGGAGGGTATAGGGGACTTATGGGATAACACTTGAAATGTAAATTAAGAAAATATCTAAATAAATAAATAAATAAATAAATAAATAAATACATGAATACATAAATAAATAAACAAATAAATAAATAAATAAATTTAGGCTTGTCATGACTGTGGTGATGAAAAATGAAGAAACAGTAGAGATGTGTACAGAAAAGCTGGGCATGAGTGGGCTAGACACTCTAAAGGAGAAGTAACAGCAGTCCAGAGACTCAGAGCCTTCATTATATCCAAATGAATGAGTAGGCAGGTTAACCAATCTTAGTAGGGGAATCAGTGTAAGCAAGACATTCAGGCTGCAGAAATGTATGAGGAGAACACTGTGGTTGACACTTTCTGCATACAATATTGACATACATTTCATGAATACAGGACTGTCACTTCAGCCCAACCTAAGGAAGGGCTTTCAGTTCCCACGCAGTGCTGTGGGCAGGAATGCTCATTTGCATAGGATTATTCTCATTCTCTCAAGATCCTACTCAGAGTAAAGTTTGCTCTGCAGAGATGGAACACTCTGGTGCCTTTTTTCCTTGGATAATTTTATTAGTGAATAATGGCTATTGGTTGAATTGTAAGGAGAACACTAAAGTTCTGGTGAGTAATTTATAGATTTTTCTGATTTTCTTTCTGTGTTCACCTGAGGCTGAGAGAGCTTACACCAACAGATGGAATAATTAGACTGTGTCTAAGTCTATTGGTTATTAGTAATTTGGTATGAAACATTCATTTTCTTTGTATTTTTATTCTATTGATCCTTCTATATCAGTGGAGTGTATTTTCTCTCCACAGTTCTATTTTCCTTATGTGACAAACTCCTTTGTATTTAAACTTGTTGGGAAGTTTGGTTATCATCTGCTAGTTAATGTTAATTATAATTGGTATCATAATTATAGACAAGGTTTTATATAACTTGAAAACTGAACTATCTTCAGTGTGTGATTGGTTATATGCACTTCAAGTTCCCACTCACTGGGGCCAGGTATGTATTGGTAGCAGCATAGGCTAGTGACGCCAAGTTTATTTCTACCTTCTCTGGAGGCGGATGTTTTGCTGACTCTTTGCTGCAGCAGTTCTCTGAGAATAATAGAATTATCATTCTTACAACCCTATTTCCAGTTGGATGTCACTTTTGCTCTATTGAAAAGAAACTTCTGTGATTTTTTTTTAATTTATTTTTGTTCTTGCCTTGAACATCATTCATATTCTTTTTCCTTCCCTGCTTCATCTTTACCCATGTGTCTGTTTCCCACCTTGGCATAATCCTCAGTCTTCTTCACCAATATTTCTGAAGGCACATGGAGAACAGTGAGCATAAATGACAGCCTTTCTTTTCTTTTTCTTCTATTGAAAATAAACTTTTTCTATAAAACATGTACTTATTTTAGCTTCCCCTCACTCCACTATCCCTTCTTTCTATGCCCATCTCCTTTCACTCTCTCCTGAGAAAACAATGAAGCATCTGTAGATAACAATAAAATAAAACAAATATCCAAAGGTAAAAGAAAACCAAAAAGGGAAAGAGCCCAATAAAAGGTACAAAAATCCCAATATATATGAAGAGAACTTCTCATTCTCACACTCAAGAATCCCATAAGCATTAAACTCTTAAGTCATAATGTATACCAAAAGGAACTGTGGGGTAAAAGTATCAATAAATAAGCAAATAAACAAACAAATATGGTAAAGTAACATTTTACAACGAAGAAAAAAATGCCCTGACAGGACACATAAGACAAGGAACCTCCAAAGGGGCTGCTGTGTTTGCTTTTGTTGTCCATTTACAGTTTGGCATGAAGTCTATTTTTAAGAGTGCTTTGTTTCCTCAGTGAGACTCCTTGGAGGAAAAAAAAAAAACTAAAAATTTGTTTGCAAGTGGTTAGCAATTGGAGATATCTTCTGGCTGGGTTAAGAGTGTGTCTACTTCTCTCTTCAGCTCTAAGACCCTATCTTGTGCAGATTCATGCAGGACCTGTGCCTGCTATCTTAGTCCCTGTGAGTTCACATGTATGTCAGTCCTTTTGATTTAAAAGGCTTGCTTTTCTTAGTGTCCTCCATCCCCGCTGCCTCTTATATGCTATCTGCTTCTGTTTCCACAGGGTTCCCTGAGCTCCAGGGGAGGGATTTGAGGGAGACCTCTTGTTTAGAGCTGAGTGGTCTGTGGGTTCTCCCTCTTTATGTATGATGTCTGACTTTGGGTCTCTGAATTTATTTCTATCTGCTGGAAAGATGGAAGCATCTCTGGTGCTGATGGAGAAAGGTATCATTAACATTTGTCTTTCTTTTAGCGAAAAAAAAAAAAAAAGTTCTCTTAGACAGGGCCTCAATCATATTACCATTCTAATATATGCTGGACAGTTTGTAACTTATCAAAAACTGTAGCTGAATTCTCCTTTCCCCTCTTGACTTATATCTGTTTGTTCTGTATCCTTAGAATTTGGGAGTTAAGAATTCCAGTATTCTTATAAGATGAAAGGAAGAGAAACTGAGAGCCACTTACCTAGCTGGAGTATCTGAGACCTCAATGCTGACCCCCAGTGTTAAACTTACTCCAACAAAGATATACCTACTCCAATTAGGCCGCATCTCCTAATAGTGTTATACCCCATGGACCCAGCATTTACACATATGAGTCTATAGGGGCATTCCTATTGAAACCACCACATTCCAATACCTTGTATCCATAGCATTTTAACTATGATATAATGCAAAATGAATTTAGTCCAACTTCAAACATCCCCATAGTTTATCTCACTATCAGCACTGTTTAAAACTCCAAAGTTCAAAGTCTCCTCTGATACTCATGCAATCTCTTAATTATAATAAACTGTAAAATCAAAATAACAAAAAAAGGACACACACTTCTAGCATATATGGAAGAGGATATACTATTCCAAAATGGAGGGAAGGGAACATAGTGAGAAAATACTGGACCAAATCTGCACTGAAAAGGAGTCTGTCAGTTCTGCATCTTCCTTTCTGATATGAAAGCACTTCTTGTCATCCAACTCCTTTCATCCTTATTGACTACAACAGACTACTCTCGATTTGGCTGGTTCCATTCCCTGTCATTAACTCTGCTTGGCATGTATGTCATGGCTCTGGCATCTCCAAATTTTTGCATTTTCAAGATAATCAAGATATTATCTTCACAACCTTACACAATGACCTTTCTAGGCATCCATGCATGGCCTGGAGGATTTTAGTAAAAGAGGGAGATTTTATAACACCATTCTTCTATCCTTGACTCTAAATCCAGAACTGTGAGACCTCAGCTGTCATATTCAGCTGCCCATGTTCTGCTGCTTTCTGGGGCTGAAACATGCCCCCCTCATTTAATGACATTTCCATTAGCTTTCTGTTGTCAGTGGTTCTCTTTACTACCTAAAGTTGGCTGTGTTTTAACTTTCTCTGTAGGCTAGGCTGCCCTTGAACTAAGATATCTGCTTGCCTCTACTTCTGTCTCTGGAATGGTAAAATAAAAAGAACACATCACCACTCTTTGCTGTGACCTTTACTTTAATTCCTTTTCACAATTTGGAAGCTTATCTGGGTGGGATCTTACTGTGAAATTACCACTTCCTGAATTCCATTTCATGTCAGTTTTTTATTTAGTCTATTTATCTTCCTGAACACATTACTTAGCTCTATTCTACTTCCTGGTACAGTTTTCTACTCAAATTGTACATTTTGTACTTTTCCTTCCTCAGTTTTCTCCTCCTCATTATAAATATGCATAAGAGTTGACAGTAATAACCATATGACAGAGTCAATACTAAGCTATTCTGAAATTTTTTATGCCAATGCCATATTTTGGACAAGAGCAGAAAACAGATCCTTCACCAAAGTATCACAAGACAAGTCTCTAGTCCAGATATAAATATTATTTTTCTATGAAACTTCATGAGGCAGGCTTCCACAATTCAAATAACCCTCAGTACCACTGGCATTCATGCTTCTATTACTATGGCCCATTAAGCAAGGCTTAAAGCACTCTACTGCTTCCCTATACCAAAGCTCCAAATTTCACATTCATCTAAACAAAAGTATATTTAGGCCTATCAGAGCTATACCCCACTCCTGGTATTAACTTCTGTGTCTATCTTATAGTTATAGTTTTACTCCATTATCTTCATGGTGTGAAGTATGGTGACAGGCAAACACACATGGTACTGACGTGGTAACTTAGTATTCTACAACTGGATTCACAGGCAACAGGAAGAAAAACTGAGAGCCAGTTGCCTGGCTTGATCACTTGAGACTGCAAAACCTACCCTCAATGATAAAATTTCTCCAACAAAGGTACACATGGTCCACAATTTTGTACCTCCTAATAATGTCACACACTATGGACCAAACATTCAAACACATGAATCAATGGAGGGGCTTACTATTCAAACCATCATAGGCATTAAGAAAATTACTAGATAATCCATTAAAATTACTAACTATAATTATTAATTATTATAAGATCAAATGTTACCAGAAAACTTATGTGTAAATCATCTTCTAATTTTATAATTATCTTTCTTTCCATAACACAGTTTTGCAAATAATAACACTTATTTATGAAAAAAATGTACATAGTTTAAATTATGTATATATTCATATTAAATGTATTTCATCATAGTTTCATGATACGACAATTTAAATAAATTGCACAAATTAAATATCTATTACAAACTTTGTCATGCTGGCTTAATATGAGCCTATATATTTTTCTAGCAATCAAGTTATATATCTCTTATTTTAGTTTCTGTCACAGTTAAAATGCATCCCTTAGTTTTGCATTGATAAATCTCTCTTCCTTTCAATATTTCATTCCTAGTCTACTACAGTATAAAACAATTACTTGGAAATGTTCTATCTTTCTGTTTTATAATTTTTTTATGAAAGCTACAATTTCTATAGTCCCAAATTACTCATCATTATTAATAAAATTTCAGTTAATTGTGAAGCAGGATTTCAGAATGTTAATGTTCAGTATCTGAATTTAGACTTCAAAATTATCAACATCATCAAGAGCTGATCTGAGTCTTTGAGCTATAAATCATTCTAACTCATTGGGGATCAACGGCAAGAAAACACAGACACATAATAATAATCTGGATGTGGATCCAGATGTGGATCTCTCAACTACCTTGCTAGCCTCATGTCAACCTGCATGCCACCATGCTTTTTACCATGTCAGTAATGGACTAGACCTCTGAACTATAAACCAGCTTCAATTAAGTGTTTTTTTTTCTTTATGTGATTTTCTGTGCTCATGATGTCTTTTCACAGCAATAAAACCCTAACTAAGACAATGACATAATAATTATTTGAATATATTGATCAGATAGAAAAATCTCTCTTAATTCAATCATGTCACAGTATTGATGTTTTATTCATACTATAAATATTAATTTTAGATATTGTAAATCACATTAATGGATAATATCAACATAAAGATGAATATTATTTAACATCATATTAAAGCATTTTGTAATTCATACAAACTAATAGTGGTTATAATGTAGAGATATAAAAATTAAATAACATAACTTTTATTATTTATTTTTCTTTTGATAATGCTGGCATTGAACCTAAGCCCCTTTTCTTGCATCCTGAGAGGTTCTTTCTCATGGAGCCCAGCTTTGTCTTTAGCTCTCTGAGATTACAAAGATAACTTTTTGATGTTACTTGCATGATAAGATGCTAGAGAGATATTTTGATAAAACAGTTGTGTAATAATTGTGGTCATCATTTATTATAGAATGGAACAGTGAGTAACTTTTCACACAGGGTTGGCTAGTTAGAGCAATCCATGAGTCACACATCTTACCCCACCCCAAGCTTCATGGGGCATCAGCTAAGAAGAATAAAACAGGGATTATAACTACAGCTCTTTTCCATCAAATGATTCATGACCACTTGACCAATTTTCTAAAGTCTTCCCAAGGCCTCATCCATAAACAACACAATATGTTTCAGTTATTAGGTAACAGATGAGAATGAATGATTTGGGCAATACAAGTCAGCTACTAGGAAGCCACTTAGGTTAGACTTTATTTGAAATTCTTTGATATAGGAGAATATATGAGGGAAAAGTGAAAAACTTTCATTTGCCTGCCATCCATGATCCCCAGTTTTATAAATTATAGGTTTCTTATAATACAGTCTAAAGCTTGCTTCTATATCCAAGAAATATTTTCATATTACTTTTCTAAAAACTTGTTATCTCAAATAGCTTAGTAAAATACTTGCAAGTGGTATAAAAGAACATATAAAAGAGATTATGCTCTGGTGGTTTGAAAATGTTTGGCTCATGGCAAGAGACACTACTAGAAGGTCTGGCTTTCTGGAGGAAGTGCGTCACTGTGGCAGTGGGCCTTGAAGCTCCACCCAATGCAGAACAGACACTCCTCTTGACTGCCTGCAGAAGAGAGAGTCTTCTCCTGACTCTCTTCAGATCAAGATATAGAACTTTTAGCTCCTCCAGAACAATGTCTGCTTGGATGCTGCTATGTTTCCAACAACGATAATGGGTTAAACCTCTGAAACAGTAAGTCAGCTGCATTTAAGTGTTTTTCCTTATAAGACTTGCCTTGGTCATGGTATCTCTTCATAGAAATGAAGAGTTAACTAAGACAATGCCAAGATACTTTATTCTTAAAATGTGGGAATGTTTAAACATATGTATGTCGCTAATGAAATAAACCAGGGAAATAGATTGATGACAAAAAAAAAAATCATACAATCATTTCAACATATGCAGAAAAGGACTTTTTAAAAAATTTGTAATGCCTTCATAATACATCTTGGAAGATTGCGGGCTCAAAGGAACATACCTCAACTCAGTAAAAGCTATATATAAGAGGGTCCTAGCTAATATATCCTCCAAAGTGGAGAAAAGCTTGAAGCAATCTATCTTAAATCAGAAGCAAGATAGCAATGTCAATTATTTTCAATCCTTTTCAATTCTATGCTCAAAGGCCAAGCTGAAATAGTAATAACAAAAAGGAAATTAAAGGGATTTTTGAAGGAAAATGTAGTCAAACTACCTGTATTTGGAAAAGATATGATAATATCCATTACTAACACCAAAATTTCTACCAAAAAAAATCTTCTAGAATTATGATAAACAAATCAACAATGACTATAATACAGAATCAACTTGCACAAATAAATAGTTCTTCTCTACACCAAAACAAACATACAGAGAAAGAGAGCATGTACACACTCCTGTTCCCAATGGCCTCAAAGGAAATTTAATCATGAAGGAATAAACCTAAGACAGAAAGACAGAAAGACAGAGAGAAAGAAAGAAAGAAAGAAAGAAAGAAAGAAAGAAAGAAAGAAAGAAAGAAAGAAAAGAGAGAGGAAGACTAGCGAAGGAGAAGCATTTTATGCTCATGGAGTAGCAGAATTAACATTGTGAAAATTGACCATTTTTGCAAGAGCTGTTTACAGTATAAATGCATTCCCAATCAAAATCCCCATCTCATTCTTCAGAGAAAAAAAGCCCTGAAAATTCATACAGAATCAAAAAAGACCACATATAGTTAAAACAACTCTGAGAAGAGAACAATTCTAGAGGCATTACCATTCCAGATCTTAAGTTATGTTATATATAAATAGTAATTAATTAATATGGATAATAAGTTTCTGGCATAAAAATGGACTTGAAACGTACGTCAATGGAGAAATACTGAAAACCCAAAAATAAGTAGAGACAACCTCAGCCACTTAAAATTTGACATTTCTACAAAAATTATAACCTAGAAAATAGAAAGCATCTTCAACAAATGGTACTGTGTACTTCAATGTTCACATGCAAAAGAATGTAATTAGAATTTTGTATATATTACCTTGTGCAAAACCATCTCCAAATGGATGAAAAACCTGAATGCAAATTCAGAAAAACCAAAACCAATAATAGAAAACATAGGTGGTGCCTTACATAAGTGTATGAGAGGGCATTCTGAATAGGACTCCATTTGTCCAAGAATTAAGACCACAACTAACACTTCATAAAACTAAAATGTTTCTGCAGTGCTTTAGAAAAATCTACTGGGTGAAGAGTAAACACATAGAATGGAACAGATCTTTGGCAACTATGTATCTGACAGAATATTAATACCCACAATATAAAAATAACTCAAACAGTAAATTTAAAAATATATATATATTATTGACTTATTTGAAAAATGGGTTTAAGACTCAAATAGAGAGTTCTTGGAAGGAGAATAAAAAAATGGCTGAAAGTGTATTTTAAAATATTCATTATTTCTAGGAGTTAGAAAATTTCAAATCAAAATGACACTGAGGTTTCTTTATTCTTTCTTTCTTTCTTTTTTTTCTTTCTTTCTTTTTTAAGAAAAATTGGNAAGAAAAATTGGTTATTTTATTTATTTAGATTTCAAATGTTATCTGCCTTCCTGGTTTCACCTTTGCAAACACCCTATCCTATCTATCTTCCCTGTCTTGAGCTTCAATGAGGGTGCTCCCCCCTCACCCACTCCTGCCCCACTGCCCTAGGATCACCCTACTCTGGGGCCTTGAACCTTCACAGGACCAAGGGCCTCCCCTCCCACTGATGCCTGGTGAGGCCATCCTCTGCTACATATGCAGCTGGAGCCATGGGTCCCTCCATGTATACTCTTCTGATGGTGTTTTAGTCTCTGGGGTATCTGGGGGTCTGGATGGTTGATATTGTTGTCCTTCCTATGGGGTTGCAAACCCCTTCAGCGCCTTCAGTCCTTCCCCTAACTCCTCCATTGGGGTCCCTGTACTCAGACTGAAGGTTCACTGTGCCCATCTGCATCTATATGGGTCAGACTCTGGCAGAAACTCACAAATAAATAAATGTAGCTCTCACCCCTCGTCAAAAAAAAAAAAAAAAAAAAAAAAAAGCTTCTTTGGACAACACACAGAGGTAATTGCAGAGATCTACAACTGGTCTACATGTAGAGAATTGATTATGGAGTTTCCCAAACCTACCTGATACATCGACAACATGACTTCTACACCTAGGGTTCAAGGGTCATCTCAGGATGCAGAGAAAGACTCATAATCCCAGAGGCTAAGTACGTCTACAAAGGAGTCATGTCTTATATATGTGAGAAGAAGTTGTACCCATGAAATAACACTATGGTTGCTGAAACAAGACCTGGGCAATGACTACATCAGTTGGAAGTTCAAAGTATATGGGAGACATATCACAAGGCCCCACCCTTAGATGAATATCTGCAGTTAATTAATGCCCTTTAAGAGAGGTAGTCAGTCTTCTCCAGGGACATTTCCTGATAGTTCATGCAATTCCAAGTGGTTAACTCTACACAGATACACACAATATTAACTGAACTCAGCAGGGTGTGTGTGTGTGTGTGTGTGTGTTTGCATGTATGGGTGTGGCAATAATAATTAAGAAGAGAGCATGAATTGAGGAATGAAGGAATGGCAGGATAGAAGGTTTTCACAGTTTTCAGAAGTATGTTCTTTATCCCTCTCTTACTGAAGAATCTGGGTCTCCACGTAAAGATATACAATGAATTCCACAAGTGAAACATTGAGGAAAAATCCCAGCAAGGTTTACTAAATACAAACAAGGTAAATATTTGCAAATGTTGTTAGTTGATTTAATGACATTCACAAATGGGACTAAAGATGTTTGCTGCTCTTCCATAGGACTCAGCCTTGATTTTCAGCACCATGTCTGACAACTAAAACTACTCCAGTTGGCTCATATTGGTAACACACACAACACACACACACACACACACACACACACACACACACACACACACACACACACACACCAGGTACACCACAATAATAAAAAACAAATCTATAAAAATATATTCAAGAAAATAAAGGAGATTTACATTTTTTTCTCAATTTAGCATATAAGACTCATAATTCTGGATTAAGGCACATTTGATTCCTAGGTGGAGAAGATGTAGTGTAAAAATTTCTTTTTGCTATGCTTTGAGTTCCTACATTATTGGCTGTTTTGTTTCTATTCAACAGTAAGACACTGAATCATTGGATTCCTAAATGATAATTATAGTTTTTAGAAAAAGAATTAGTGTCTCATTGAGCAGGGGGAATGGAATGCTTGTTAAAAGCCTTAAAAAAAAGAAGCCTATTGCCTTAAAAGTGGGAACCTTACATAATAAAAAAAGAGAGAGGAGTTTGGTGCCTGACATATTTTCCATCAAATGCAACTCTGCACACATCTTATTTGAAGTACCTTTTCCTCTTTTGTACAGAGGAATTGCCGGCAAATTGCCGACTCTGGGGCCATTTGCACTCTACCAGAAAAGCTTTCAATGACAGCAAGCAGCTTTTGAACACTGTAACTAAAGGAACGTTTCCTTTGACCAGCAAATGACCCTTAGCACCTAAACACAGTTTCAAAGATGAGATAAAACAAGAAAATTCTTTTGATTGTGGTTCAGTAGACCATATTATAAGTTGAAGAAAACAACAACAATGAAAGAAAACATTCTGAAACACTTTGACACTGAACAGAAATTTTCCAAGTAATTTTTTGTCAAGAAAGGGCATATATCTTACATTTTTTGATTTTCTTCTTAGTAGCTGTAAATTAAACTTGATACAAAGATGGATGTATTTCTGAAAAACATCAAGAATAATTTTAGAGTTTGTTTCATTTTTGACTCATAAATTACTAACGTGTATCTTCACTCGGTTATATAGTTTTACTACGGGAATTATATCTCAGACGGTTTAGCATTGTATTTTGTCAAATACACTTTCATACGAAATATTAAATTAGATTTTGTTGTTGTTGTCAAAGTTTTTACTTATTTTATGTACGTGACTACATTGTAGCTATCTTCAGACACACCAGAAGAGGGCATTAAATCCCCTTAATGATGGTTGTGAGCCACTATATGATTGCTGGGAATTGAACTCAGGTCCTCTGGAAGATCAGTCAGTGCTCTTAACCACTGATCCATTGTTCAATCCCCTTAAATTAGATTTTTAAGACTAAAAAATATGATGTGAAATGTTACTCTATCACATTTTCCTATAACAGCAAAGGCACACAGAAGGAATGCATATTTGCTTGGTAGCAAATATAATCTAATTGTATTGGAAGCCTCAGATTAGTTGAATGAATATCATTCTACAAGTGAACAAATATAAAAGAAAATTAATCCTCCATTTTATAATAAATTAAGGGTCTTAGTATATGCCTTTACAAGGTGTCCTTTCTTCTTTCCCTCATTTCTACGTGGCATAGTATATGGGGTGGTCATCAATCTGATAAACAGTATCATCTTGTCTACGGGTCTCAATTTCAGCTACAAACTCCACAGAAAATTTATTGAACATTGTGTCCTTGATAATTTTTGAAGAAGAAAATGTTCCTTCTGCAGATGTAGAAGTAAAAAAAAAAAATCTCAAGACAAATCAATCAATATGCTTTCCAAAATGATATCCATTTATCTTCTTATGAAGAATGAATGCCAAAAGATTATTTTACATGACCAGAACCTGCTGAATTCTTCCTAAGCTGTCAGACATCCTCTTTGGACATGTATTGAATTCATGAAAAAAATATCTGTATTCAGACACTGACTTAAGTTTCACTGAAATACAAAAGGCAAGCCTTTTTATTCTAATGTGAATTGGGATCTATGTATAAGTTCAATAAATCTGAATCTTTTTATGGTTTAATTGCTGTCTTCTTATAGTGTGTGGTTTCTTTTTTCAATTGTACAGATTTTACAGGATGTAATTGGCACTAATGTAGGTCAGCAACACTGGTGGTCTAGTTAAGAAGGTCTACAAAACTGGTTGAAATTCCCTTGCCACTGTTAATGAGAAAGGAAAGCATTTTAATACAATGCTCATTTTCCTCCCATAATTTTTCTATAGCCTACCTACATGAGTTTCTAGATAACCATCTGTTTTAGAATCCATTTGTGTCCACATGACACCTATTAGTTAGAATTATGAGACAGGTAATATTTAGCTGAATTAGTAATCAGAATGCTTGAATGCTTCAACGACATTTATAATTAACTGTTGTGTAAAATAACAAGCAGGAACAACAGCTGCAACATACCTCCTATTAGGCAATAAAAATAGGGAATGATTAAAATTTATTGAGGGCCCCAAGCTCATTTCCAATCCATTGAATGGCATGTTAGTGAAATTGAACAAATCCTTAGGATACCTCATTTCCCAGAAAGGCATAAGTTGGGGACTACTTCTGAAATTAAGAATCACTGAAAAATCACCCTCAATAATTAAAAAAAAAAAAAAAGGAAAGAAAATAGAGAGTGAGACCTTACTTTAGAGTTCTGTCTACACTCATGCAGAACCCAGAATCTACATAGAAAACTGTTTTAAATTGCTGCAGCTCTAGTCTCTTAATACTTTTCTTTCAATATGTGTAGATCATTGAATGGTGACAAAAACTAGAAAAGTCATTCCAAATGTAATTTAGAATGATACTTGTTTAATAAAACATGTGTAGCTATAAAACTACTAGTAATCCTTAACAGAGAAACTGACACTCAGATATACAGTTATTTCTCTGTCAGTTTATTTTACTTAGAAATTACAAGTACATATAATATATCCTAATTATAATCTTCTCTCCCTCCAATCTTCCCAGTTCCTCCCAAGCTCCCTTCCTTTTCCCTTTCCTTCCCTCTCCATCCTTCCCCTCCACTCTGAAACCACTACTCTTTTATATTTCATTAGGAAAAAAAAAAAAAAAACGGGTTTCTAAGATATAACATCCAATCATGACAAAACAAAATGTAATGTAAATATAATAAGATGAAGAAAAAACTGTCATAAGAGTTCCAAGAGTTGCCACAGAGTCAGAGAACCATTTGTTATTACAGTCAGGAGTTTCACAAAAACACTAAACTAATAGTTATAATATCTAAGCAAGTACCTGGTACAGATGCACATAAGCTCTCTGCTTGTGAGCATATCTGTACCTTGCTTAACTGATGCAAAGACCTTGCTCTCCTGGTGCCCCTCATCCCTTCTAACTCTAATTTCAGTAAAATTAGAGAAATAAAAAAATAAATAAATAAAAGTACGTTTGATTAACATCATTCCATTCCTACAACTCACAGGATTTTAAAAGACTTTACAAAATAATAAATCCACAATTGTAAAATCTAAATCATTTTTTAAGAAAGTAAAATTCTCTTAATTTTCCCATAATTCACATCACTGTCAGAAGTAGGAAGATATGGTCATTGTAATTTTACTTTTAATTTTTATTAAAGAGTATTTTGTGTATTATTTAATTCTGATGACAACCACTCAGGTTAGTATTTTCTTGTTTCTAAAAACAATTCCTTTTTTTTTTGGGGGGGGGGGAGGTGTTCGAGACAGGGTTTCTCTGTATAGCCCTGGCTGTCCTGGAGCTCACTCTGTAGACCAGGCTGGCCTTGAACTCAGAAACCTGCCTGCCTCTGCCTCCCTAGTGCTGGGATTAAAGGCATGCAACACCACGCCTGGCTTAAAAACAACTCTTAATTCATTGAAAACTCCTGAATTTTCATTGTCCAAAATGAAAAGTACTCAAAGATTCTATTAATGATCTATGGAAATGATTCTCCAGAAGTGTTTGAGTAAATATCTAATGTTTCTGTGTAAGCCATGTACTGACCTGTTTGCAACACCCTCTACATTCTTCTCTCTACATCCTCAACACTGGAAATTAATCCTTTCTGCTACCTCATGTCCCTGACAAAATTATCATTCACAGTAGCAGTATTGGAGCTATTAGTCTTGCACACACATGGCTGAAACCACCGTACAAACATCATGGAGAATGATTCTTCAGTCAGAGGTTGTACAGTAATAGTCTATTGATGGATGGATGTATAAAATGTACCTACATATGTATATCATATATATATATATATATATATATATATATATATATATATATATATAATCTTGTTCACCCTTACACAAAGAAAGCTATCCTGAAATATGCAAGAGAACATTTACCTAAATGAACAACCAAGCCAGAGGCAGGAAGTACTCTTTGATTCTTCTTCTTTGATGGGCTAAACTGACACATTGATCAGAAAGGCATCCAAGTAGCCAGGGTCTTGGATGAGGTCATCAATGTATATTGGATCTCTTCACAGAGATCCAATGCATACTAGAGTATTTACAGTTAATCATACTATACTATGCACTGAGCTTGTTAAAAAGAATGTTCTAAAATTAAAAGTCCTTACCGAAATAAAGAAGAGACATTGATTCAGTGATTCTCATACTTTAGTATCATGTCAAGGATTTACATTAAATAATTGTGATGAAGGTGAAAATTTCAAAGAATGTGTTAATATTGGGTTTGTTTATAAATTGACAATTGTTGAAGATGAGAGCTATTTGTGAGGTTTACCACACATTTCCTTCTTTTCTTAATGTAAAAAAAAATGAAGTTGCAGATATTTTATAGAATAATAAAAAAATGTAACTAGTTGTTTTGTAACAATTTAGTATTTGAAATTTGACTTTTTTGCCTGTCTTTTTATGAGACTTGCATGTGAAACACCCCATTTGAACATTTGGTTCCCAGCTATTTATCAAGATTTTAAAATCTTCAGGAAGTTGAGTCTAACAGGAGGAAGGAGATCAGGGATGGAGACAGAGAGCTTGACATTTTACAACTGGATCTACTTGTGTTTCTGCTATCTGATTGCACAATGCTTTCTTGCTGCCTCCAACTCCTGAAACATTGGCTCCAACACCAACGTGCATCGTATCACCTCAGTGTAATCCCAAGTCAAAGCCTACTTTTTTGTTTGTTTGCTTGTTTTTTTGTTTTTTCGAAACAAGATTTCTCATTATAGCCCTGGCTGTCCTGGAACTCACTTTGTAGACCAGGCTGGCCTCGAACTCAGAAATCTGCCTGAGTGCTGGGATTAAAGGCGTGAGCCACCATGCCCTGCTAAAAGCCTACTTTTTAAAGCAAGTTAAAAAACAACAAAACAAAACCCTCTACTCTTTACTACTA
Source organism: Mus minutoides (assembly GCA_902729485.2). Lineage (NCBI taxonomy): Eukaryota > Metazoa > Chordata > Mammalia > Rodentia > Muridae > Mus > Mus minutoides. The sequence goes on along the minus strand of LR749688.1, from coordinate 142,168 downwards.
ACTGTATAAGTTTTTATACTGCTATCAATTTCACTGTTCATTTTGTCTCTGCCTCTTCATAAAGACGTTTTAATTGATCTTTATTTCATATTTTTGTACTCTTTAGCTCCAGAATTTCTGCAGTGTCCTCCTCTATTTCCTATAGTATCTGTCATGTATAAAATGGTGTTCCAAGAGAATAACAGAGGCACTCTTACCTCAGTGAATGACTTAGAGGATGAAAAATCTTAGGAGAATGAATGAGCATATAAGAATGAATGAACATTTTAAGAATAAGTACAACAATCTATTTCCTGACTACTCATTTTTGAACTTATTGATATTAGGATCGAGGGTTGACAAACGTTTCCTTTCATTTGCTTCCATTTGATGTTAAAAACTCACAGTCATGTTTTAACACAAATAGCATATTAAATGTGTTCTTACAGGATAACTTCTGCAGACAAGAATGTGTGTATGACTATGTACTGGCCAATTCTGTGTGTTAACTTGACACAAGCTGCAGTTATCACAGAGGAAGAAGCTTCAGGTGAGGAAATGCCTCAATGAGATCCAGGTGTAAGACATTTTCTCAATTAGTGATCAGATAGGGAGGTCCCATTGTGGGTGGTGGCATACATAGGCTGGTAGTCTTGGGTTCTATAAGACAGCAAGTTAAACAATCCAGGGAAGGTAAGCCAATAAGAAACAGCTCTCCTGGGCCTCAGCATCAGCTCCTGCTTCCTGACTTGCTTGATTCCAGTCCTGACTTCTTTTAGTGATGAACAGCAATGTGGAAGTGTAAGCTGAATAAACCCTTTCCTACCCACTTTGCTTCTTGGTCATGATGTTTTGTGCAGGAATAGAAACTCTGACTAAGACAGCCTATGTGTGTGTGTACATGTTTGCGTATGTATATATGTCTATAATTCTGTATGCATGTATGTGGATGTGTTTGCCTCTGTGTTTATGTGTGTATGTGCCTTTTAGTGAGTTCATGTGTGTGTGTGTGTGTCTGTATGTTTGTGTGTCTGTGAGTTTGTGTGTTTGTGTCTCTCTGTGTTCACTGACCATCCTTCAGAGAAATATCATTATAATCCATCATAAGAATCACTATTAAGTAGTATGACTCATACGCCTCACATAAATACTACAGACTTTCAGCCTGTAGTATTTAAAGGACAGCAAAGAAAGAGATTAATTTCCAAGAAGCAAGGTCAACATGCTTAGGAGTAAACTATGAAAGACACAGTCAAAATGTCCTTTTTGCAACTTTTGTTCTGCAGTATTTTTAAGAAACATAATCAGAAACATATTTATTCACAGAGCTTGCACAAATCTGATTAGAAGCAGGTGGTGTATTAGAGGGATTTTATGTGTATATCAAAGAAATTTTAATATTAACTTGAAATTGTTTATTTAAAATACAATGGTCAATAAATTATATATGTCCCTATATACATACAAATACATATCCACATATGGCAAACATACACGTAAGTTTTTGTAGAGGATCAAGATTGTGGTTTATAACAGGGTAGAAGCAAAGACGCCAAGAACCTAGTCTAGAGTTGAGATGTGATTGCTGACTATAATTCTACTTTGATGTGGACAAAACATCCTGGGGAACAGGAGGATAAGACAAACAAGAGCTTGGCTTACTGGTGATTTAACGTGCTCAGGATCACATATTGAAACTGTTTTCCTTCCAGGTTATTTGTGCTTCCTATCATCATCCTCATTGACAGTAGGTGTTTGCAAAGCCTCTTCTGGGATGGCTCATGAGTGTAATGAGGACATCTTTCCTTATGAAATCTGAGGATCTGGGTTCCTACATGGCAAGGACCTATGGGGTGATTTGTGCAGAATCTCCTGACCTTTTCCATGGGAATGCTTGGTTGACTGTGGCCATGCATTTGCATTTTTGGTTGTGTATTTGAAAGACTTTAATTTCACTTCGTGTGTAACAGATGTTTCTCCAGAGTTAGAAAATGAAACTCAGTCTATGATACATTCTTCTTTTCTCAGAGGATTGTGGGAGTACAATAGACCACTACTCCTCTGTTAATAGTGATGATGAAGATGAATCAACACAAGGCCCTGGTCTGGGTACAACAGCTAACATCTGGATGTTCTCTTTCATTAGGAACTTTGTTCTGACAAAAATTTGCCCACCAACCTGTTTCAAACAATAGCTAGATAATGTTCAAAAGGTTAGAACAGTTTTGCTGGATTGTTGGATCCAAGATATAATAGGAACATTCAGAGGTGAACTAAGCAAGGTTCAGGAATTAACTCAGGTAACTGATTTGCCAGAGCGCTGGGCATTAGAAGAATTAGATTTCCTAATTAGGATGGGGCAGGGGGAAACACTAGGTGTCGTTAATTAAATTAGAATTCCCTGGGTATGTAGTATATCAACTTTCTATTCTGGAATCACAGTTGCTACCAAATGTAGTGACTTGGTTTTGTGCCAATGTGTTGGGTTAGATATTAGCTGCATTTTGGAGCTATTTCCTCTTTCGAGATCTAGTTCATGACTTGGCAGGAAATCATTGGGATTGAGAATGAGGAAGGGGAAAAGTACAATGTGAACTATTGTTAAATATATGAAGATATTAAAAGATGGTGTATGTGAGAAGATGAGAAAATGAATGTAAAATCTTTTCAACTGTAAGAAAATAGAAATATAAATAAAGGTGGTTAAATGTGGTCTGAGTAGTCCCAGAGGCAGATTGTGTGAGCTGTACTTCTTGATCCAAGTCTTCTTTTGCCTATTCTATACATCCTACTTTGGATTTTTGTGTCCCTTCAGAGTTTACAGTATCTGACCCTGCATGCAATGTCTATCATTCAATTTGTAAACAGTCTCTGATGGTACCTTGGGCTGCGGATTTCACACAATAGAACTACTCCCTCTCTAATAATTATAGACATTTTCCTCTAAAAGGTAGAATAGAACAAATTTATTCTCTTTCCTTATTTTAAATATTTGAGTCATGTAACCAAGAACACACGTTCCCATTCAGAGTGTGGGAATCTAGATACATTATCAAAAAGTCCTGCGGCTGGAGCCTTCTACTAAATAATGATGTTTCTGTCATCCAGACTTCCCATAGGGGCTTAAAGCAACTGTGAGTATTCACTGAAACAGACACCTGCATGCATCATGTTTTGCTTTCTGCATAATTTGTTGCCAAGTTTTCAGTGAATATAATATAAAATGACACATGAGGCAGAAAGAGTCTGAAAAATTCCATTAACTGACTCTTGAATTTGTAACTGGAGTATCTCTGGCACAGCATATTCTAAACGGGATGGTTTCACTTTCAACCCTGCTTAAGTTAACGGAGTATATCCATTCCTATCTTTAAAAATAATCATTTATTATAGAAGATAAATGTATAAGAACATGAATGGAATGATGTGATGGGCTAAATATTTCGATTATTTGAACTCCAAGCATCTGAGACAGGGCAAGGAAACTTGGTGTGTATGCCCATCTTCACCAAGACTGATTTCACAATTTTCTTGTTGTGACCAGTACAAGATAAAATAGGCATCCAAAATCCCATGTTCTATGCTGGCTTAGGTTCTTTTGGGAATATATTTAGGATCATGCAATAGATCTTTTGTGTGTGTGTGTGTGTGTGTGTGTGTGTGTGTGTGTGTGTGTGAGGAATCTCCATTATGACTTACAGACATAAGTCATACTATTTTCTACAATAGCTTATGCAATATTTGTCCTTTGTCATCCCAATAATGACTAATCAGCTGAGATGACATAAAATTTTAGTTTGATTTCCATTTCTCTCATTGATACAGACTTTATTGTTTTTTATTTAGAAAAATGCTAATGGTTTTACAAAAAAAGTATTGGTTAATTGATTTTGTTAAATAAAAGGCATAAAGCCAAGGATGACATAATATTCATTTTTTTTTTTTTTTGCAGGTAGAACCTGACCAACTAGAAATGCAAATACAGACTAGACTCTTTAGAATGAACAGAGACACCATCAGTAGGTGATGGTGAACAAGAGAGGTTAATGGCGACTAAAATAGCTCAAGCACATTAAGTACTCATAAAAATATCACAACAATCCATCTAATTTTACATTATAAATGCACACTATTCAGGCAATTTAAAAACTGATAGGTTTGATTATTATTAACTTAAACCAATAAAGATGAGGGCAATTTGTTTTTCAACATTGGACAATTTTTTTATTAGATTGAAAACTGGAAGAACCCAACTAAAGTACAAAGAAAGAAGACAGAGACAAACTATAGAGAATGACTTGGTCAACAAATTTTATAGAAGAGGAAATGTTAATCTTCAATGATAAAAGTTAATGAACGACAGTATCTATGATATGCTGAAGGGGCATAGCAGGATGGATGTGATTGACTATTGTGATTTCTCTATAGTCTCCTTGCCTATCTTCATTTAAAAATAATGCAATACTCTTGGGTTTATCTTTGTACACATAATCATGTAAATTTTCACAAAATAATTAAAGGAATACATATAAAAACAAGGTAGTCTGATGTACAAAAGTGAGATATTTTTAATAATCTACCATTTTCACTTTAGTCATTGTTCACCATGCAGAAAAGGATACTTAGAACTTTATTGTCTATGTCATCTCCTCAAGTCAGCCATTGCCTAGAATTGACTACTATAACACCTTCTTTTCTTAAAATTCAGGTCATTTTGAAGCTTTTATTGATAAAACCTATTGGAAGAATAAGCTCTGTTAAAAGCAAAAACAAAGTATCATAGAATTAGAATCAAATTTTAATAATTAGAAAAATGCTTTCATTTTCTATGTAACTCTATGTATATGAATGAAACTCTGTGTTTCAATGTTTAAACATAGATTCTAGAAAGCTATCTGCATATTGTATTTCTAAGTAGTTACTTTCTGAGTCTGGTCAGTATATTGAGAATTGTCTAATGAAAGTCACATATGAAAATTATACAATTGTTTCCACTGGAGCAATTTGCCTTCTGAGGGACTGGAAATTCACACACAATTTATAGTACCAGAATACAAGAAAATAAGTAGGTAAAATAACCCGATGGCAAAGGACACAATAAAGTGTATCTTATGATCTTCCTTCTGAGCCCAGCAGAGGCTGCTAAGGCTTCCAGAGTGCTCTCCACACCTCAGGACCTCAGGATCACCTCGGGATCATGGGTGAGTGGAATGCAGCATCAGCTTTGGGAATCGAGGAGGGTCTTGTGCCTGCAGGAACAGGGACAAAGGAACTCCACCCAACCAGAGGCTGGTATCTCTTCCAGCCTTAGCAAACCCTGCCATCTTCCTTCTAAGCCCAGCGGAGGCTGCTGAGGGCTCCAGAGTTCTCTCCACAACGTGGGTCCTCCGGATCACCTCGGGAACACGGGCCACTTACCACACCTAGGACCTCCTGATCATCTGAGAGCATGTGGGTGATAGAAGCAACAGAGCTTCTTGTTCAGGGTCCCGTCAGGCCTTCAACCTCAGCCAGGAGGCACAGCTGAAACCCAGACCACTGGGCACATTCATTGTCAGAGGAGAGTCAGCCTTCTGGGAAGATTCTGACCCTAGATCTCAGGAAGTGGATCAGAGCTCCAGACTGCTGGACACTTGCCCTGCAAGAGAAGAGCTTGCCTGCAAAGAATGCTCTGACCACTGGAATTCAGGTGAGAGCTGGACTCCCAAGAGTGCTGACAGAGGCTAACAGAATCACAAAAGGATCAAGCTCCAACCAGAGACAGCTTGAACATTAACATCAGAGATTTCCAGAATACGAAAGGCAAACGTAAGAATCTTACTAACAGAAACCAAGAACACTGGGCATCATCAGAAGCCAGTATGCCCACCACAACAAGTCCTGGATACCCCAAAATGCCCCAAAAGCAAGACGCTAATGTTAAATCATATATCATGATGGTTTTTTAAAATTATTTTTTCTTTATTAGATATTTTCTTCATTTACATTTCAAGTGTTATCCAGAAAGTTCCCCATACCCTCCCCCATCCCGCCCTGCTCCCCTACCCACCCCCTCCCACATAATGGCCCTGGCGTTCCCATGTACTGGGGCATATAAAGTCTGCATGACCAAGGGGCCTCTCTTCCCAATGATGGCCAACTAGGCCATCTTCTTCCATATATGCAGCTAGAGACATGAGCACAGGGGGAACTAGTTAGTTCATGTTATTCTTAAGAAGGGTATTAATAACTCACTTAACGAAATACAGGAGAACACTGCTAAACAGGTAGAAGCCCTTAAAGAAATATAGGCAAGCACTGCTAAACAGGTAGAAGAAATACAAATATCCCTTAAATATTTACAGGAAAACACAACCAAACAGGAGATGGAATTTAAAAAACCATCCAAGATCTAATAATGGAAGTAGTGACAATGAAGGAAACCCAAAGAGAGACAACTCTGGAGATAGAAACCCTAGGAAAGAAATCAGGAACCCTAGATGTGAGCATCAGCAACAGAATACAAGCGATGGAAAAGAGAATCTCAGGTGCCAAAGATTCCATAGGAAACATGGACACAACAATCAAAGAAAATGGAAAATGCAAAAAGATCCTAACTCAAAACATCCAAGAAATCCAGGACACAATGAGAAGACCAAACTTACATATAATAGGAGTAGATGAGAATGAAGATTTTCAACTTAAAGGGCCAGCAAATATCTTCAACAAAATTATAGAAGAAAACTTCCCATACCTAAAGAAAGAGATGCCCATAAATATACAAGAAGCCCATAGAACTCCAAATAGACTGGACCAGAAAAGAAATTCCTCCTGACTCATGATAAAAAAGAACAACAAATGCACTAAATAAAGACAGAATATTAAAAGCAGTAAGAGAAAAAGGTCAAGTAACATATAAAGGCAGGCCTATTAGAATTATTCCAGACTTCTCACCAGAGACTATGAAAGCTAGAAGATACTGGACAGATGTTATGCAGACACTAAGAGAACACAAATGCCAGCCCAGGCTACTATACCCAGCTAAACTCTCATGTACCATCCATGGAGAAACCAAAGATTCCATGACAAAACCAAATTCACACAGTATCTTTCCATGAATCCACCCCTTCAAAGGATAATAACAAAAGAACACCAACACAAAGATGGAAACTACACCCTAAAAAAGCAAGAAAGTAACCCTTTAACAAAACTAAAAGAAGTCAGCCACAAGAACAGATTCCCAGCTTTAAAAACAAAAGTGACAGGAAGCAACACTTACTTTTCTTTGATTTCTCTTAACATCAATGGACTCAATTCCCCAAATAAAAAGACATAGACTAACAGACTGCCTACACAAAAAGGACCCAACATTTTGCTGCTTACAGGAAACCCACCTCAGGGAAAAAGACAGACATTACCTAGGAGTAAAAGGCTGGAAAACAAATTTCCAAGCAAATGGTCCAAAGAAACAAGCTGGAGTAGCCATTCAAATATTGAATAAAATCGACTTCCAACAAAAAGTTATCAAAAAAAGACAAGGAGGGGCACTTCATACTCTTCAAAGATAAAATCTACCAAGATGAACTCTCAATTTTAAATATCCATGCTCCAAATGCAAGGGCAGCCTCATTCATTAAAGCAACTTTAGTAAAGTTCAAAGCACATATTGTACCTCACAAAATAATAGTAGGAGACTTCAACACCCCACTCTCACCAATGGACAGATCCTGGAAACAGAAACTAAACAGAGACATATAAACACTAACAGAAATTATGAAACAAATGGATTTAGTACATATCTACAGAAGATTTTATCCTAAAACAAAAGGATATACCTTCTTTTCTGATGTTTAGTTTTTTCACATTGGTCATTATGCTCTGTGGAAATTCATTTGTCCATTACAGGAGCCAGAATGTTCTTTTATCCCACACTGTTGTTAAATGAATGCACTGTTTCCAGAGGTTCATTTTCCCTTCCAACACATTGAGAGTCTTTTGCTGAAGTGAAGACACTTTTACCTTCTATACATTATGTGGCACATGTAATAATCTGATGTTTCTGTTTTAATATCACTGCTTTCTAATAATTTTAAGATATTTGATTCCTACCCAATGTTCCATTCCTTACCTGGCAAATTCCAGATAGTTTCTCCTTGAAAAACACAAGAGCAACCCACTTATTCTTCTTTAACCAGAAATGATGATTATCTTTGAAGTGACCCATGGATTGAAAGAGGACTCAGCTCTTTCTCCAATTTTTTTTTCCTTCCTGATACCCTCTCCGAAATGCACTTTTGTTTACAAGATTTAACTCCCAGGTCTGCTGAAAAGAAAATCTTCCTAGATAATCAGGAACCAGAAAGCTGGATACCACAGAGACCTACGATGAAACCAAACTGAACTGACAAAGAAAATGTCAATAATTTCCAATGATACTCTTCTACACACATAGATTGGTGCCTAGCAGAGTCATTATCAGAGAGGTGCCATCCACTAACTGATAGGAGTAGGTGCAGAGACCCACAGCCAAATACTAACTGGAGCTAATGGTATCCTGCAGAAGAGAACAGAAAGGATTGTAAGGCCAAACAGGTCTAGGGCACCAGAAGAACATTGTCCACAGAATCAACTAAGCAGTGATCATAGGGACTTACAGGCACTAAAATGACAGTCATGGGTCATGTATGAATCTCTGCTAGATTCTCTGTGTGCATGTTGTGGTTGTTTAAATTGATGCTCTTGTGGGACTTCTAACAGTGGGAATAGTGGTATCTATGACACTTTTACCTGATCTTGGGCGCCCTTTTTCTCTTACTGTTGTCCAATCCATCCTAGATATGAAGATTTATGCCTAAATTTTAAACTGTTACGCTAAGTTCAGTTGATCTCACCCACCAGGAACCTGCTCTTTTCAGGAGGGAAAATGAGGAAGCATAGATCTAAGAGAGAGGGGAGGTGGGGGGATGTTGGAGAAGTGAAGATAGAGAAAACTGCTGTCAGGATGTCATATATGAGAGAGAAGTATAAAACCAAAACAAATGCAAACATTCAAGACTTGGCTCCCTTTGGTATCCTTCAAATGTATATGCTCAGGCATTTGTAGTGTTGGGCCTCAGTCCATGTACTTCACAGTGTTTGCACTGCCTACTTATGTGTCAATGATTCTTTTCTTTGTCTTTTAAATGCAGTCTTCTAAATTTTCATAACTATTTCCAAGATTCTCAAGGCTCATAACAACTACCTAAGTGTCTGTTTATACACAGGACAGTGACTTCCAAAGGCTTATATACCATGGTTACATAATTGGACAAAGTATATAACTGTGGTGGTTTGAATAGTGATGGCTCCCATAGACTCATGTGCTTGAACACTTGACCAATAGGCATTGGCACTATGAGGTGTGGCCTTGTTGTAATAGGTGTGACTGTGTTGGAGGAAGTGTGTCACTGTGGGGGTGGGCTTTGAGATCTCTTGTACTCAATGTACACCAGTGTGGGATGTAGTCTCCTCTGTCGTCAGATGTAAAACTTTCAACTCCTTCAGCACCATGCTTTCCACCATGATCATGGAGTAAGCCTCTGAAAATGTAAGCAAGCCACAAGTAAATGTTGTGCTGTATAAGAGTAACCATGGTCATGGCATCTCTCCACAACACTAGAAACACTATGACAACAATGATGCTTACAATGGTACCATTAAGTTTTAGTAAACTCAAACATGTACTGTACTAAATACTAATTATAAATATGAAACAGAGCCACCTTAAAAAATGAATATAAGTTATAAAGATATTAAACCAAGTTTCTTTTGGTAAAAGAAATTGGCCTACTTTAGGAAGTGCAATAAAATTCTAAAACTATATAGTCATAAGTTGCAAAGTGTATTTTTATAGAAGGCAAGTATTAAGAATTGCCTACAGTTAACTTGTCTCTTCTTTGCACAGATTAATTACAGCCATTTCTTTTTAAAATATATTTTTGGTTCCTGTAACTCTAATCATCTGTTTAAGAGTATTTCAGTGATTTTAAGTGAAATAATTTTGGCTTTAGATTATGACTAAGATACATTTTGGCTGTGTTTGTGCCCCAGAAGTATGGAATCACCGACTGAGAAGTCTGTCTTCCCTGTCATCCAGCTCTGTTCTCTCTGCTCTGTCCTGCATAATGCACGATACCATGTTTGTGAAATGCAAATGTCTGGGTGTCACTTCACCTCAATTATCTGTCCTCATCCTCCCTCTGTGGAAGGAGAAAGAAGACGATGCAGGATCAAACACCTGCTTCTTATATGCAAAGGGACAGGACTGGCCCTCGTGTCAAAGTGTTTCTGACAGTGGAAAATGCCATGCACACACACCAGATGCTAGACTCCTGAAGGTGTTTGAACTCTGTGCTCTAAAGCAAATGTGGTGCCTTAAAGGCTTAATGAATGCTTGTAAAGTATAGGTCTCTTCTTCCTCTGAATATTAAAGAGTAAGAATCTAGCTAGTGTCATTCTCCAATACTATTCTTGAGTGTGCATGAGACAATCAGACTTATATTTGAGACAATACATGTAGAGTCTAATAGCTATTCCAAAGTCATACACCCATTTTATAGATGAAAATGTCAAAATAAAGAAAAATTTGAGTTGCATGGGCTTTGAAGCTACACGGCCTACTCATAAAATGAGATGTATGTTTTTAAATTAGTTTCTTACACTCCATATTCCATTCCAGCCCCCCATCCATCCTCTGACTGCTCCACATCCCACACCTCCTCTTTGCCCCCAAAATGTATTTTTTATTGCTCCATATTTTTCAATAAGTTGAGAATTATAGGACCAAGAAGTCTTTTGAATGGGTTGGTAAGTGTGAAGCTTTAAAATACATCACTGGAGTACAGCGAACTAATGTTTGAAACTCAATCTCCAGACTGTTGTAAGAATATCTCCTGGGAGAAAATCAAATATCTATTCACCTCACATGGAGTGTAGAAGACAATTTGGAGGCAATGATTTCACCAAGGTCTAGCTAAATGAGCCAGTGAGTTTATCTAGGATCTCTTATAGGAACATGGGTGAGCGGTCACTTTCAGAATAATGGGTCAGTCATTGTTTACAAAAGCAGCACCACACACTATTGAAGAAAACATCTCCTCTATCAACTTCAACTGCTTACATCATTCGGGATGGGTAGCACCTCTTAAAGTAATTCTCTCAGCAAACTTTAATGCTTCTATAACACTCAGAAACACTTCCTGTGACAGTCACTCCTTCCATGAATAAATGTCAATGAGTCCAAACTTGTGCAGGTTTCCTGTGGGTGTTCACAGCTGCTGGAAGATCAAAAGTATCATAGCCACGCCTAGAACACACTGTTCAACAACTATCGAACAATTTACAGATCTTAACAACCTGAAAAATGACTAAGTTCTCTCTTGGCTCTGGTGAGGTCTGTCTTCTGCACTGCTCCCAGGACATTATTTCAAATTATTTTCAGGTCAAATAACTCAGGATAGTAAAAGTAAGAGGATCTCACTGAAAACAAGGGATGCCATTACAAAATTGGTGACAAGGTGCTTTATATGTCATATGAGATTATTTACCTCTGATTACAATCTTGATAAGTGGATATGAAATTCTCCCCTTTAACTATAACTCGCTGTACTAAGCTAAATTACACATACATATTTCTTTACCACAAATTGTGATTTTTTTTTAAATTACAAATCAAATCTGATTTCCAGCCTTTTCAAAGCAAAAGGGAGGGTGGCCATGTGGTACATTTCTATTCCCGGATATTCTTAAGTATGACACAAATTTTGATATCACTATTTTGAGCCTGTTATTTATTATAGCTTCAGGAATGTACCCTGTGTCTGCCTTTTGTCTGAAACTGAGTATGTTGATGATGAGGTGTTATGCAATTTAAAATTGCCGAAGGAAGCCTCATGGCAAAGCTTGCAGTTTATTCTGTCTATGTATTCCTTTCTCATTATATTTCACTTTTGAAAGTCTACATTAGAATGTAGTTAGATAGAGCTATATCCTAGAGTGAAGCAAAGATAGTGATAATTGCATACCCTATTTAGCTTTGTACCCTCTTCACCATGATGATAGGTACTTTATTGTCAAATGCCACTGCAAGCAAACACAAATGTCAACATTAGCTACATTCATTGTCATCAAGTAGGTGAAATTTACAAAATACCTTAGCAATCATGCCTCAACAGGAGAGATGCCTTTAGCACATACCGATGTGGGAAGATAGCAATAGGAGTAGGTCCATATTTATGAGTTGCTATTTCTGTGACAGTCATTTTTAAAGGCACTGTTTGTTTAACACCTGTCAAGAAGAAATGCTAAGTGCAATTGCATTAAATTTGTCTCTTTATACACAGCTAATTGGGAAATAATTCAACTAAAACTTTTAAGAAGGATCTTATTTTGATAAATTCAGATAAATAAGCACTTAAAATAAATGCCCAAGAACGAGATTCATAGACAAATACAAGTGTAAAATTTTAATATTTTATTGAGTATGTTCTTGGGTAGATGAAAATATACTTGAAACTCTGTAAAAATATTTTAATAAGACATGAATGCTCTATCTCATTTACTTCCACTCTCTTAATTTGTTGTTGAGGAGAAGCAATAATATTCCAGCTTATGAGTTTGCTTGCACTAATCCCTTGCAAAGCTTACAATGGCATTTGATTGATATTAAAAATTCAATTGGTATAATAATGCACAATCTTCTAAGAGAGTAAAATATTTAGTAAGAAAAAGAAGTATTTGGGTCATTCAAGTTGATTAGGCAGTGTGATAGATAAGAATTAATTAATAATGAAGGCTGGCATTCAGCAAAATTTTGCACATGTCTGAAGCTGTGGTGCAGATTTCCAAGTAACATCACTTTTAAGAGCAAGCACTGTATACTTCTTAAAACCCCAGAAATCTCAAAAAAATCTGAGTTGATGAAAGGAACATGTAGTTTCCCTTAAATAACAGTATATGTGGTGTGTGGTGGGGTGGATGTAAAACTTCTCTTTTTGTCTGTTGTCTTGTTGCTAAAACCTAACATTTAAATAAAATATCAATTTTTTAAGATAACTCATCTTATATTAACAAAAATATCAATCAAATGATAAATCATTTTGTAAGTCTCTTACAGTTTATCTATAATAGTGATTAAAACTTTTATGAAGTGTGCTTATTGATGTAATGGAAATCTCTGCACTTTTATATAATTTGCAATTATTTCTCAGCATTAAGAAATTAAGTGAATTCTGATAACATTATAATATGTCTATATAGCAAATTCTCATGGTCAGTTGTCTGGAGACAGACTTAAACATGGAGCCCATGCCATCACAATAAAAAATAACAGCACAGTGTGTACCAGTGTGGGATGGTGAACTGGGGGGGGGGGGGGTAGCCACTAGAAAGTCACAGATGGAAGAAAAACAAGAGGCTCCCAAGATCCAATAGGATGAAATTAGTTGAAATGTCCAACAAGGGGGAAAGAGAACCTGAGGGATGTAGCCACACATCCATCTCAAATATGTTATCACAGAATTGCTTTTGTCCAAAGGAAGAGTGTAGCAGAGTCTGAAGGAAAGGTCATCCAAAGACTGCCCCACTATACTGGCTGGTTTTGTGTGTCAACTTCACACAAGCTGGAATTGCCACAGAAAAAGGAGTCTCAGCTGAGGAAATGCCTCCATGAGATCCAGCTGTAATGAATTTTCTCAATTAGTGATCAGGGGGGAGGGCCCATTGTTGTTGATGCTAGTCTTGGGTTCTATAAAGAAAGCAAACAAGACAGGAGAAACAAACCAGTAAGTAACATCACTCCACAGCCTCTGCATCAGCTCCTGCTTCCTGACCTGCTTGAGTTCCAGTCCTGACTTCCTTTGGTGATGAACAGCACCACACAGGTCTCAAGGAGATACTCACGAAGAATAAATGCTGCCAACTTTCCTCCCAACTTGTTTCCCGGTCATGACTTTTGTTCCAGAATACAAACCCTGACAAAGACACTGACCTAGGAATCCATCCCATCTGTGGATACCAAACCTAGACACTATTGCAAATGCCAAGAAGCACTGGCTGACAGGATCCTCGTTTGGCTGTCCCCTGAGAGGCTCTGCTAGAGCCTGATCCATTCAGATGTGGATGCTCACAGCCAACTGTCAGACTGAGGATGGGGACCCAAATTGGGAAGGACTGAAGGAGCTGAAGGGGTTTGCAACTCCATAGGAAGAACAACAATATCAACCATCCAGACCCCCCTATCACCACCACTACCCTGAGCTCCCAGGGACTAAACTACCAACCAAAGAGTACACATGCCTCCAGCTGCTTAGGTAGCAGAGGTTTTCCTTATCTGGCATCACTAGGAGGGAGACTCAATGCCCCAGCCTAGGGTGATTCTAGGGCAATGAGGCAGGAGTGGGTGGGTGGGTGGTGGAGCTCCCTCATAGAAGTCGGGAGGGGGAGGGGGATGGAAAAAGGGGTTTGCTTTGCAGAGGAGAAACTGGGAAGGGGAATAACATTTAAAATATAAATTAATAAAACAACCAATAAAAATTTGCAAAAATAGCAGCATTTATTCTTCATGAGTATCTCCTTGAGACCTGTGTGGTGCAATTGCTATAACCTAGAATAGTATAATTTTAACAATTTTATTCACCTAGTACATGAAAAACAATAAAGAATTCAAAACCAAACAAAAATCCATTTTATAAGGCTCATTATCGGTGATTTCAACAATCAATTGGGAGCATTATCATTGATTTAAATGTACATAGAAATTCCTAAATGAGGTCAGATATTAAGATACAAGCTCAGCTTTGGTTCTTTATGTTGAATAACAGTACAGGAATGAATTTTATTGCCTTTCTATTGAAGAATGTGAATGAAATACATCATCAGTTGTTCTCCAGTGAATACAGAGGAGTCCTGAAGGCTTCACCACTTCCTCAGAGTTTTCTAAGAAATTGATCAGTTAATTGGACTATTTACATGCTAATGGAACTTTTTCCTAATTTTTTAATTGGATATTTTCTTTATTTACACTTCAAATGTTTTCTGCTTTTCTGGTTCTCCCTACACCCCCCCCCCCAAACCCCAACCCCATCACCCTCTCCCTGCTTCTGTGAGGGTGTGACCCCAACCACTTACCCAGTCTCACCTCTCTACATTGGAATTTCCCTACACTAGGGCTTTGAGCCTTCACAAGTCCAAGGGCCTCTCCTCTCATTGATGCCCAACAAGGCTATTCTCTACTACATATGTAGCTAGAACCATGAGTCACTGTTGGTCTCTGGGCGTGGGTAAATAAAGGGAGTGGGAGAAAAGCCACATCATGCTGTCATGCCAGAGTTTCTGTGCTCTGGGCACGTGGACTCAGGAAGACTGCCACACACTTTCCATGTGGCTTCTTGTAGGTGTCTGGCTGTGGGAAGCCATGGAATCCCAGCTCGCTGGAGGGTACACAAGGGGCACTCCAAGGTCTCTGGGCTTTATGGAGGCCAGAGATAACAGGTTCTCAGTCTCAGGCATCCCAGACAACACTGAACACCTCTGAAGAGCTGAATGCAAATTGGGGCTACAGGGACCACTCAGTCAGCCCCAGGGGAAAGGGAGGAGAGGGCAGAGAGAGAATGGGACGTGAGTGGTACCCATGTTGGCAAGAGTCCTTGGTCCAGTCAGTGGCTGCAGCTCAGGATTTTTAAACTCAGCTCTTTAGGGGAAAGCCTATCCTATCATTTAATCACAGCAGGCCTTGATGAGCAGAGACAGTCTATGGTTTTAGAGATTTATTATAGAAAAGCAGAATGAAAGAGAGAAGGTAAAAGAAAGAGAGAGGCTGGCCATGGCCATGTGAAGAGAAGGGGGAGAAGAGAGAAGGAGGGCTAGAGATGAGAGTAAGAAAGGTGAGAGCTTAAAGTGAGAGAGGAGGGGCCAAGCAGACACTTTTATAGTGGGCTGGGCTATCTTGCTGTTGTCAGGTAACAGTTGGGAGGAGCATACCTGGCTATAGTCAGGTTACTGTGGGGGTTGATTCTAGCTAGAATGCCGGGAGCTTGGGATATTGTCTGTGTGACTTACAGTCACAGAATTATGGAGCTGGGGGCTCTGCGGTGTCAGGCACTCTCTTGGATTGTGGCTCACTGTTCTGTCCCTTGTAGAGTTTTCTAATGGGTCACCAGAGCAAGCCTCATGCAACCAAAATAAGTTGCCTTTCACTGCCATCGGGTTAACTCCCTCTGTACTCTTTGGTTGGTGATTTAGTCCCTGGAAGCTTTTGGCAGGGATCTGGTTGGTTGATATTTTTGTTCTTCCTATGGGGTTGCAAACTCGTTCAGCTCCTTCAGTCCTTTCTTTAACTCATGCATTCAACTGAGTCCCATGGTTAGCTGCAAGCATCTACACCTGTATTGGACAGGGTGTTGCAGAACCTCTCAGGAGACAACTATATCAGGCTCCTGTCAGCGAACCTTTCTTGGCAACCACAATAGTGTCTAGGTTTGGTGACTGTATGGGATTCCCTTGGTGGGGCAGTCTCTGGATGGACTTTCCTTCAGTCTCTCCCTCCCGTTTGGATTTCTTATCATGAATATTTTGTTCCCCCTTCTAAGAAGGACCAAAGCATCCACAATTTGGTCTTCCTTCTTCTTGAGCTTCATGTGGTATGTGAATTGTATTTTGGGTATTCTGAGCTTTTGGCTATTATCCACTTATCAGTGAGTGCATACCATCTGTGTTCTTTTTGTGTCTGGGTTACCTCACTCAGGATGATATTTTCTAGGTCCATTCATTTGCCTAAGAATTTCATGAAATCATTGTTTTTAATAGCTTAATAGTTTTCCATTGTGTAATTGTACCATATTTTTTCTATCCATTCCTCTGTTGAAGGACATCTGGTGCTACACCCACTCCAGTGAAGTCTGCTTGACAGGTCGAAAGGCCTGGAAGCACTCACGAAGCAAAGAGTTTCAAGGAAACTATGCCTCCTAGAACCTTGGCATTCCCATAGCCTGTATACTCAAACCCTGTCCCCTCATGAGTCTGGTATATGGATCCACATCCTCTCTTTCAGTATTGTTTTATAAGTGCCTTTAAGAATTGATGTTTTGTTGCGTTGGTGGTATAGTGGTGAGCATAGCTGCCTTCCAAGCAGTTGACCCAGGTTCGATTCCCGGCCAACGCATAATAACGTTCCCTTATAACATGAACTAACTAGTACCCCCTGAGCTCATGTCTCTAGCTGCATATATAGAAGAGGATGGCCTAGTTGGCCATCATTGGGAAGAGAGGCCCCTTGGTCATGCAGACTTTATATGCCCCAGTACAGGGGAATGCCAGGGCCAAGATGTGGGAGTGGGTGGGTAGGGGAGCAGGGCTGGGAGGGGGGAGGGTATAGGGAACTTTCTGGATAACACTTGAAATGTAAATGAAGAAAATATCTAATAAAAGTTGGAAAAAAAAAAAGAATTGATTTTTTTGGACATAGCTAAGCCTCCACCAGTGTTCCAATAGTTTCTAGATAATCCTTGAAGCTAACAGTGAGCTTGGAATTCAGTAAGAATGTTACCTATTCAGTAACATTCAAATTTACTTCTAGTAGAGACAGTGAAACTAATTAGGTATTACAAAGAATGAAACTAGAAAAGCTCAGGGCTC
>LR749688.1:0-124440 GCA_902729485.2 Mus minutoides | reverse complement strand
GAATTGCCAGACTGATTTCCAGAGTGGTTGTACAAGCTTGCAATCCCACCAGCAATGGAGGAGTGTTCCTCTTTCTCCATGTCACATCCCTGTCAGCATCTGCTATCACCTGAGCTTTTGATCTTAGCCATTCTGACTGGTGTGGCATGGAATCTCAGAGTGATTTTGATTTGCATTTCCCTGATGACTAAGGAAGGATGTTAAACATTTCTTTAGGTGCTTCTCTGCCACTCAGTATTCCTCAATCGAGAATTCTTTGTTTAGCTCTGTACCGCATTTTAAAATAGGGTTATGTGATTCTCTGGAGTCTAACTTCTTGAGTTCTTTGTATATATTGTATATTAGCCCTCTATTAGATGTAGGATTAGTAAAGATCTTTACCCAATCTTTGGTTGCCATTTTGTCCTATAGACAGTGTTCTTTTGTGAGACTTTGTGTATATGTGTGTTGTATGTGTGTGTGGGTGTGGGTGTGTGTGTGTATGAAAGAAATAGTACCTGAACATTGATTTGAGTTCAATGCTTCTCTTTGAAGCACAGTAATTTCAAACTTAAAATGAGCTCTATTTAAATTGGTTATTAAGGGCAAGACTCACTCTTTATGTTGTAATTTAGAGTTGAGTTTCAGTTCAAAGGTAGAATCAGACTTACTAACTATGGAAATGAATTCATTGTATTTGTATCTACAATGTCCATCTATGTTGCATTCCCAAACATTGCTTCTTGCTTTGGTCCTATTGGGAATTTTTAGAGCCTCATCACTGTAGAGAAATGAAATCACAGAGAGCATTCGACAAAAGTGGATTAGCAAACCTATATTTCATGATCTTTCCTTTCCTTTCCTTTCCTGTCTCCTCCTCTTGAGTCCTCTCTTCTCTCTTTTTCTCTCTTCTTCTCCCCTGCCCTCCTCTCCCTTCCCTTCCTCTCTTTTCTTGCTCTCCCCTCCTTTACTTTCTCTTCCTCTTGCTTTCTCTCTCCTCTCCTTTTTCTTCCTCTCTTTTCCCCTGACCCCTCCTCCTTTGTATTCCTCTTTCTTTCTCTTCTAGTTTGTTTTTTGTTACTGTAATAAAACAGTAACATGAACACTACCAACAACAACAACAACAACAGCAAAACTATAACAACAGCAAAACTATAACTTGAAGCTAATTTGTGAGGAGACAATTTATTTAATTTTAATGTTTACAGTCTTTCAGGAAGGAAATTTATATTATATATATATATATATATATATATATATAATGTTTTACCTGTTTGCAGTGATCGACCCATAATAGACTGAGCCCTCTTATACCAACTAGCAATTTAAATGCCCTGTCCCAAGTAGATGAAGTCAATTCTCCAACTGTGGTTCACTATCTCTAGGTATGTCAAATTGACAACTATGGTGTTTTGACTAGATATGACTCCCATATACTCATGTCTTTGAATACTTGGCCCATAGGGAGTAGCACTATTTGTAGGTATGGCCTTATTGGTGTAGGTGTGGCCTTGTTGGAGGAAACATATTACTTCAGAGGCAGACTTTAAGATCCCTTATACTCAAGCTATGCCCAGTATGACACAAACTCTCTCTCTCTGATGCCTGCAGATAAAGATTTAAAACTCTCAATTATACCTCCAACTCCTTCTCCAGCATCATGTCTGCCTGTGTGCTGCTATATTTCCCACCATGGTGATAATGTACTAAACCTTAGTAACTGTAAGCAAGACTCAAGTACATGTTTTCCTTTAAAAGAGTTGCCCTGACTATGGTGTCACTCAAAGAATATAGCCCAAACTAAGACAACAACAAAGATTAGCTTTCCCATTCCCATACTACACCTTGTTCAGCTTCCATGGGTTGAGTAGTATACTCAACCAGGCAGAATATGTTTGATTATAGTGTGGTATGCTTCCTTGCCCTAAACTTTAAAACCAATATGGCTACCCAACCATGAAATGATATCTACAATTTTGAAAACCAAAAAGACTTTCCTCTTCATAGTTTATTATCTCTCTATATATTGTTAAAGTAATAGGATACTAATTCACATGCACAGATATATAAACATTATATTCTTTTTAAAAATTCATTATATTCTGCTCAAGAAAATAAAAATATATAATCATATTTAACATTCATTTCTTTTACATTATGGATATTCATGTTATACCAAGGCTAAGCATAACATTCTTTTCTTTCAATTGCTTATAAGTTTTATTTGAATATAATTTCTACAATTATAGTATGTGGTTCTTGTTTTCTTTTTTCAATATCAAGTATTCATAATTTCAACACAATTTTGGTATTTCATGTTTTCCTGCAGGTGTTAGCATCGTTATCTGAGATTACTCAGAACAGCACAATCAATACCAGTTGTATCAAGGTTTTACATTTAATTTAGGTGTAAAAATCCTACAGTCCTAGTTCGAGATGTAAGCATTTAGATTTCAAATGATTTTAAGTCTAAAACTATACAGAGAAAGATATAATTTCCTCCCTTGACAATCAAGGCTGTTCCACTTCGATTGTGCTTTGCCCCATGATGAGTCATACTAGCTTGTAAACCTAAGCTCTCATGACTGCGTCTTTCCTTTGGGTATACACAGTCATTTTTTTATTTTATTTCTATAGGCCATTTGTAGTGGCTATTCCTGGTTATCAACTTGACTATATTTGGAATGAACTACAATTCAGAATTAGAAGGCTCAACAGTGATCTTAATCTGGAGGCTGAGAGATAGAATTTTCTGATCTGGATCTTGGTATGGATTTCTTGAGGCACAGTGGCTATGGACTCCAGAAGATTAAGACAGGGAGATCTCCTAATCCAAGGTCATCTGTGATTAAAGGTGTGGTGGTACTCATCTTTAATCTGGTCTATACCTTCTGCTGGAGACCATATAAGGACATTGGAAGAAGGCACTCTCTCTCTCTGTCTTTCTCTCTTGCTCGCTCTCATTTGCCTGCTTGCCACATGGAACTGAGCAACTGCTAGATCCTTGGACTTTCATTCACAGACTGTTGGGGTCCACTGCCTGCAGTGGACGGGGTTCCTAGAAGATTGGCCCGAAGATGAAATGAAACCAAGGGAGTGGGGGAAGAAAGAAGAACTCCAAGGCTACATGGTTGCTTCTGCTTAGAACGCCTGTTTAATGGTGGGCAAGCATTTGGGGATAAAGGAAGGGAAACCCTGCCCCTAGTCTTCTGCGCAGGCGTTCTGGAGTTTGGCAGGAACCCCAAAGTATCGTGATATCTCACAGGTTGCGCAGGTGGGCTGGTCGTAGGTGGGCCTCTGGTAAGCTGGGTGGAGCCGGGTGACCTAGGAGACGCCCAGAACCTGGCTGCAGGGGGGAGCCGGGCTCTCTTAGCCTAATTAACAAAACAACAGGTGCCATTGGGTGCAGCATGGCTCAGGTCATTGCACCAACTATGTTGGTGGAGAAGGGACACCACAGCCGACCATTGTTGGGAATTGGACTGCAGACTGTAAGTCATCAATAAATTCCTATATAATATAGAGACTACCCATATGTTCTGTGACTCTAGAGAACCCTGACTAATACACCATTGTTGGTGTTAAATGTATTAATACCAATGAAAGGAATAGAGAAAGGGATAGAGGAAGAGTCCTGATCCTTTAAATTTCAAGGATTGTTCATTCAGAAATTAAGATCCTTTCAGTGGTCAAAGGACAGTAGATGCCCACAGTGTTGTCTGATCATCTGTACAGGAACAGTTAGGAGCAGCTAGAACAAGCAACAATGCCTCACTGGCTCTTGCTACCATCTTGACTCCCTCAGCCTATATCCAACTTGCTCCATGATCATGTGCTTAGCTCTCTGCATTGGGCCTTAGACCTGAAAGTTGGTCAGCTGATTGTCTGCTACAGCTCATATGCATAACTAAAATCTTCTCTTATAAACTTGAGGAGTCCCTCAACCACACCACCACATGGCAGACAAGGTTTAGGGCCAGCTCTCCTACACTCATGCCCTCAGAGCCAGCTTGCCTACACTTCTACCTCCAGGGGGTCTGCTCTACTGTGCTGCTCCTGAGAGGTACAGGGCCAGAATCCATGAGTATGTCAGCTGGTAGGGGCAGGGACAGCTATCCTGTTCTTATGACCCTGGGTCTAACTCTCCCCTTTTCCATAAGTGGTGGTGGTAGTGGTAAGAACAATTCTTCCTTGCTCATAGATCCACAGAGAAGATGAGCAGCAGGACTAGCTCTTGCACACTCACACCCTTGGGGCTGGATCAGCAGCAACTCTTGAAACCAGAGCCAGCTCTTCTGTGCTTTCTAGGAGATGAGGGAATAATCTCCCAAGTATAGCAGCTGGTGATGGATGAGACCAGCTCTCCTACTCTAATGACTCTCAGGCCAGTTGTCACATGATGTCCATGTAGGGTATGAGACCAGTTCTGCACAACCCACAGACACCAATGTGGCCCCAAGAGGCAGCCCAGACCAGGGATATCCACCTGGCTTTTTACTGTTACAGAACCCACAGCTGTGGGGCTATGGACCCAGGTATGGCCTCTGTGTGGAGACAGGCCAAGAAGTCACCATGGCCTTAGGCATCATTGACTACTCTAGAGTCTCTAATTCTGTCTCTCTTCACTGTATATACACTTTCATCTTCTCCTTCGCTTCCATCTCTTCACACTTAAATACTCATTTTAGTAGTTCCTAATTGGTGCCTGGGGTCATCTCAGGAGTTGTCTCCAGACTGTTATGTCCATGTGGCACCTAATTGGTAGTCCTCTAAGCCTTTGAAACTAAATAGTAAACAGGGCAGTGGTCTCTAATATGAGCCAGAGAGGTGATAAATGGAAGGATATTAGGGTATTTGGAAGATGTGCTTCCTAAAATATCATGTATCGTGTGAATGTGGAGTCATATAACTCAGTATAAGAAAATATATGTTTTAAGAATATTCTGCCAAAGAAACAGAGCAGAGAAACCAAGTTCCTGTAGGAAAGAAAGCAAATGCAGAACTTTGGAGTGCATATATATCAATGTCTTTAAACAACTGCCAATTTGTCCCTCAGGCCTATATCCCCCACCAAAGCACACAGGCATATTTTTTCCAGCTATTTGTCCTTAATACTGGAGTTGCATTTAATGTTTACATTCAATAAGACCATACTTTTACTATTACATAATTATGCATTTTCTTATTGTAATGTTTCAAACTAGCATCTATTGTGTCACTTAAAGAAAGATATTTGTAAGTTGTTTACTAGATATTTTTGATTATGAGCTCTGTGTTCTACACTATAAGAGGATACCAGAGATTTAAAGAATCAATCTAGGCACTGACACCCATAATCTCACCCTTAAATTAATGTAACAGACAAAATTATAAAGATATGAAAAATTTATTCTACACAATGTGCTTTGTATATTGTATTATCCTCACAAGAGGGGAAAGCTCATCTGAAGGCTTACATTGTAAAGAATGGTGACATAAAAGCATGAATATTACTGTATTAAGGTTTCTATTCCTCAACAACAAAAAAAAATACCATGACCAAGAAACAATTTGGGTAGGAAAGGATTTATTCAGCTTACACTTCCACATTGATGTTCATCACAACAGGACTGAAACTCACACAGGGAAAGGGACCTGGAACCAGGAGCTAATGAACAGGCCATGGAGGGGGCTGCTTACTGGGCTTCTTCCCATGGCCTGCTCAACTTCCTTTCTTATAGGGCCCAGGATGCTAACCTAGGAAAAACACCACCCACTATTGTCCCTTCAACACTTGGTCACTAATTGAGAAAGTGTCTTACAGCTGAATCTCATGGAGGCATTTCGTCAAGGGAGGTTCCTTTTTCTGTGATAACTCCAGCTTGTGTCAAGTAGACAGACAAAATCATCTAGTACAATTAAAATGATGACATTTGATAATTAATTCGAATAATTTATGTTATGGTCTTTCTAAGATCTTTATGTGTATGTACACAGCATGGTAAATCCAATATGGATGTATAATGAGTGTTTATTTGTCTCTTCAAAGCCTTAACTGTGCACCTCACCCTCTCTTCACTTTCCTATGTATCAAAATTGAAATGTAGTTGTTTTAATTATATTATTATTATTAATAGTAGTAGCAACAGCAGCAGCAGCCAGCAGTAGCAGCAGCAGTGGTAGTAGTAATAGTAATTTAAGGGACCATCTTGGTGAAACCTAGAGTAGAAGGCAGAGATTATACAAGAACTACAACAGCTCAAAGTCCAAATTTCCACTGCACCAAGAATTCCTACCAAAGATAGAGTAAAAATAAATGTAGAGATAGGTTTTAAGACTCTAAAACAGCTTGTTGACCTTGTGGAGTTCTGAGGACTGCATCATGGGTATTCTGTACTTTTTTTTTTTTTGGATGGGGAGCTACTATCCACATACCATGCATGTCCTTTGGGTCTGACTTACCTCACTCAGGATAATGTTTTCTAGATCCATCCATTTGCCTGAAAACTCAGGATGTCCTCATTCTTAATAGCTGAGTAGTATTCCATTGTGTAAATGAACCACATTTTCTGTATCCATTATTCAGTTGTGCAACAACTGGGTTGTTTCCAGCTTCTGGCTACCACAAATAAGACCAATATGAACATAGTGGAACACTTGAATTCTGGCAAGGTAGGGCATCTTTTGATATATTCTCAAGAGTGGTATTGTTGAACCTTCAGGTATATCTATTTCCAACTTTTTGAGGAATCTCCAGATTGATTTCCAGAGTAGTTGTAACAGTTTGGAATCCCACCAGCAATGGAGGAGTGTTGAACTTTCTTCACATCCTATTCAACATGTGTTATCAACTGAGGTTTTGGTGAGGATGCCTCAGTCCCACTTGGGAGGGAAAAGAAAGCAATAACAAGTGGGGAGGGAGGGAGGGAGGAAGGGAGGGAGGGAGCTGGGAGGGAAAGTGGACAGGGGGGGAGGGTGAGGGGAACCTGATCTGGTATTGGATGAGAAGGACTGAAGCCCTGAGGGCCAGCAGAAAGAATGGAAACAGGCAACCCCAGGATGTAGGAGTTTGGAGAACACATCAGAATGCAAGAGAGACCTATGAGGTGAGACACTATCAGGACTCAAGGGAAGGAACTTTAGATGAAATGTCCCACAGTGGGGAGAAGGAAATTATAGAGCCCACCTCTAACAGAAAGACAAGGCATCAAATGAGAGATGGGGGGGGGCATCCCACAGTCAAAAAGCTGACCCGTAATTATTTCTGTCTGAAAGAACTGCAGGGATGGAAATGGAGAGGAGCTTGAGGAAAAGAAGGTCCAGCAACAGGCCCAAAGTTCGATTCAGCTCAAGGACAGTCCCCAAGGCCTGACACTATTACTGAAACTATGGAGTGCTCACAAAAAGGGACCTATCATGAGTGTTCTCTGAAAGATCCAACAAGCAGCTGAGTCAGATGCTGATATTTGTACCTGATCAATGGACAGAAGCAGCTGACCCGTATGGTTGAATTAGGGAAAGGCTGGAAGAAGCTAAGGAGGAGGGCAACCCTGTAGGAGGACCAGCAGTCACAATTAATCTGGACCCCCAAGATCTCTCAGACACTGGACCACCAACCAAGCAGCATTTGTCAGCTGATATGAGGCCCCCAGCACATATACAGCATAGGACTGCCCAGTCTGTGTTCACTCAGAGATTATGAACCTAACCCTCAAGAGACTGGAGGCCCCAGGGAGCTTAGAGGTAAGGTGAGGGTGGAGGTGGGGCATGGGGACATCCTTGTGAGACTGGGGATAGAGAGGAGGTATGGGAGGTGGAACAGGGAGGGTGGGGATAAAATCTGGAGTGTAAATAAACAAACAAGTAACTAAACATAACAAACCAAGAATATAAGTGAGAAAATGTTTGTTAATTATTTAATATAAATCCAAAGGGATAACTAATATAAATCCAACTTGCAATCTAATTGATAATTGAAGCTTTAATGCACAGGTCTCAGGAAGGTTGAATCCTAAATTGTAAAAACACGGTCAATTTCATTATTCATTAAGATATAGATTTCCATCATCACAGTAAATTAAGTAACAATAACTCAAAAGCAATCTATTTTCAGTACTCTTAAATGTTAAAATAATTCTGCAAATGTTTATTTAATTGAAAAGCAAACATTTTTCTCTTAGACTAGAATTGGGCATCTTGAGGCCATGTTGCTGCTTTAAGCACTACAGAAGCAAATGCTATACACTGGCCCTAGGAGCTACCTGGGGTAGGCCGGTCCCAGAGAGATGGATAAGTGCCTAATCTGGAAACCCTGGCTAAGTTTCATTGAGTGTGCCCTTCAGGAAAACTCTTCTGAACCAGTGATCCTAAGAGGACCAAAGCAGAAGATGGTGGCAGAGGACCATAGCAGAGGTTGGTGGCAGAGGACCATAGCAGAGGATGGTGGCAGAGGACCATAGCAGAGGATGATGGCAGAGGACCATAGCAGAGGATGGTGACAGAGGACCATAGCAGAGGATGGTGGCAGAGGACCATAGCAGAGAATGGTGGCAGAGGACCATAGCAGAGGTTGGTGGCAGAGGACCATAGCAGAGGATGGTGGCAGAGGACCATAGCAGAGGAGGGTGGCAGAAAGGAAGCTGAACTGAGCAAGCATGGAGTCTGGTCTTGCAGAAGCAAAATCCATGGATGGCTTCTGCAGATAAATCAATTTATCAGTAATGTGTTTCAAGTAAAAACCAAACCAAATCAAACCAAAACAAAAAACCAAACCAACTCAAAACAACATACAAACCAATAGCCCCCAAACCAAAGCAACCAATGTAACAAAGAAAGCAAACCCTCACGTTACACTTGTGTTTTCCCCAAATTCCTGAAGTCCCCAGACAGAAATCAGAAGTCTGTCCCAGAAAGGGGGCAGCAGAGAATTTGGAAAACAGACAAGACATGAAATGAAGAGAAAAAGGAAAGAGGAAAATAGATCTTTGCACCATGTTTTCTTTGAAATCAAGACCTAGAATCTTCTGTGTCTAAGACTATGACGAAAAGGATCCTTTTGTACCTTAAGTTTTAAGAATTTATGGAAAATATCCTCTTTACATTGCTTCCTACCTTATTTTTCTCCTGGGTCAAAAGCAAACAAGCACATTCCTATATCTACACTGTCAGCATGTGTTTCTGATGCAGAAGGTACTTGTTTCTGAAAATTTTCACAGGGCTCAGTTACTTTGTGGCTGATACATGAAGTTTAGAATGACTGAAAATACCATTCATGCTGTAGAGATGTCTTTGGCCTGGTTTGGGGCACACATGATGCCACTCTTTTTGTTTGTTTTCTACTGTGATAAACCCAATTATCAAAACAACCTGGGAGGAAAGGGTCCATTTCCTCATACAATACTCTATCACTCCATCCCTGAGACCTCAGAGCAGGAACTCAAACAGGAACCTGGAGACAGGAGCTGGCAAAGAGAACACGAAGAAGTACAGCGTCCTGCCTTGCTCCCAATGGCTTCCTCAGCCTGTTCTTTTATTAAAAACAAACAAACAAACAAAAAAAACAAAACAAAAAACAAACAAACAAAAAACAACAACAAAAAAACAGGTCCCCTGTGCCCTGGAGTGACACACTGCCTACAGCAGGTTAGGTGTCCAACATCAATCATTCATCAAGAAAATACCCCAGAGACTTGCTTTCAGGACTTTCCTGACT
This sequence comes from Mus minutoides, assembly GCA_902729485.2. NCBI lineage: Eukaryota > Metazoa > Chordata > Mammalia > Rodentia > Muridae > Mus > Mus minutoides. The sequence goes on along the minus strand of LR749688.1, from coordinate 114,770 downwards.
TGAAGTTTTCATTTTTGAAATAACACTTGCTTGTGTAAAATGAAAACACAAGCCAACAAAGACAAAATCTCACTAGCACCCCCCCCCCCCCCCCCCCACCTAGTAGCACAGCGAAGTGCATCCTCTTCACTGGCACCGTCCATCACTGCCATTGCCTTACAGTCCTGGGAAAAAAAGATAATATAAATATTTAGAAGCCTCTGTGTTCCTCTGCATCATTTTGCCTAATTCCCTTGAAGAAGAGACTAGGGGTTTAGTTTGTAATACCTCGCTTTTAAGTAGAGATTAGTTAAGCCTGTCCTGAGCTTCGAGCCTCATTCATTATTTAAAAACATTTTTTTGTGTGTTAAAATGAGGAGGGACTGTTTTTCCAGAATTATTTGCAAACACTCTATGCATATGTCATATGGAATATTAAGTTCACAGATTCTCTCTCTCTCTGTTGTGGAGAGCCCTGAAGTTGCTTGTATTTAAATGCTAATTCTGCTTTCCCAGGAGGGTTTGTGGATGAGGAGTGAATCAAGTTCACAGGTGACTTCCTGTGAACCTTCTGCCCACCTTAACTAGTCACATAAAGGCTAGAGCCAGTGATTGGGCAGGAGACGGAAAGGTGGAGCTGAAAAGTTTGGGGAAGAAGGAGGAGAGGAGAGAAAGGAGAAGGAAGGAAAACAGATGGAGGAAGAGGAAGATGATCCAGATTCTGTGTGGCTATGAATGTCATAACAGAATAGAATAATTGGATTAACTTGTCTAATCTAGGTGGGCAGCTGGGATCATTAACAATTGGCTCCGAAATTATTGTGTGGGCATCTTGTAAATTGAAAATTTATTGATATAAAGTTTCTAGAGTTTTAATTTACTGTGTTAAGGGGATTTATGACAACTAGTGGGGCCAGGGGCGGGGGAGGGGTAGATGGCTGGGAAGGAAACAAGCAGCAACTATGGCTAGCCAAGAGGCATCAAGATCTCCAGAGATCTCCACAGAGAGTAGCTGCGTATAGCAGCCAGGTGGGGCCTTTTTTTTTTTTTTTTCAACTTTTATTAGATATTTTNGTTCTTTCCAGTTCCTGGCTATTATGAATAAGGCTGCTATGAACATAGTGGAACATGTGTCCTTGTTACCAGATGGAATATCTTCTGGATATATGCCCAGTAGAGGTATTGCAGGATCTTCTGGTAGTACTATGTCCAATTTTCTGAGGAACCGCCAGACTGATTTCCAGAGTGGTTGAACCAGCTTGCATTCCCACCATTTTTAAAAACATTTCCCTCAACATCTGAGTGTGTGTGTGTGTGTGTGTGTGTGTGTGTGTGTGTGTGTTTCAATCAGGCTCTCATATAGTCTAGGCTTCGTGATCTAAAACTTGTGGCTCTCCTGATTCTACCTCCCAGGTACCAAGATAGGGCATGGGCTACCACCTCAGCTCTTGTTTTCTGAGTTTGATTCATTATCCTTAGATAGACACTTCATTGACTAGTATGTATTATTGGGAAATAGTATAGAAAACTATTTATAATGTTTCTAAGTTTGGACAATAAATCAGTGCATGATTTTTGGCCTTCTCATTGTATTTCTATATAGTACCAACAATTACTGTACTGAATAAAATTTTAATTGAACTTTTGGACATAAGCAAACCTTCTTTATAGATATTTGTTTATGAAATTTTAAGAAAATTGAATAATTGGCTATCTACAACATAGAGGTATCTGAGTTTGCAAGTTCTTGCTTTTCATTTGTCCTAATGTAGGTGCTTAGAGGAAGATTAATATTCAGAAGCCAAAACTGGCCCCACACTGCCTGGGAGCACATTGTCTGTGGACTAGGTATAGCAGGTAGTGATCTGTTACAAAGTGTTAGCAGAATCATGTTGTGATAAACTTTCTGAATTTTCCTTTAAAAATCATTTTACACTAGTGAAAAGCTTCAATTAAAGTCGTGTATGGGAGATATAGGCAAAACACTGAATAAATCAGTTCACTGCATGTATAAACATGATAGCGCTGGTATAAGTAGCACATCTTATGAATTTGCAAAAATACTGAGCTAGAAAAATGTCTCATCAATTAAGAGAGCTTGTTGTGCAAACCTAAGATGACTTTAGAGAATACTACCCTCATAACACGCTGGGCATGAGCCCACACTAAACTTTAACCCTAGCACTGAGAAGTGATGAGTCAGGAAGATTGTTGTTTGCTGGCTTCTAGTAAAAGAGGAGGAGGGGGAGGAAGAGAAAAAGGAGTAGGAGGAAGAGGGGGAAGAGGAAAGAGAGAATAAGGATGAGGAGGAAGATAAAAAGAAATTATTCAGTTCAAGGTTCAGAGAGACCAAGATCCCACCTAAAAGAAATAATGGGGATAATAACAGAGAATAGCCAAACCCTCCTCTGCCTACCATATTTACACCAGTATAAATAACAGATACAAACACAGAGAGACACACACACCAAGTATATCAATCAGTCAATCAATCAATCAAAGTTGAAACTAATATTATAAATATGCCATGCTGGTACAGAAACCTAATAGAATTGCTTTGTGAGCCTATTTATTGATTTTTTACAAATGATTTTATTTATTTACATTCCAAAATTTGCCCCCACCCCGGTTTCTCCCTGAGTTCTTAACCTCATCCCTTTTCCCCCTCTGAGAGGGTGCTCCCCCACCTACCCACCTATCCCAACCTCACCCCCACCAGCATCGCTCTTACTTTTACATTGATGTAAATTTTCTATTAAGGAAACAGCTTTAAGCTGTTGAATCTAGAAAATGTATTTTAAATTAATTCATTTACTTATTTTTATTTTTGCAAATTTCATACATGTATACAATTCTATAAGAGAACTCCTATAGCTGATAAGCAACTTAGCAAAGTGGCTGGATATAAAATAAACTCAAACAAATCAGCAGCCTTCCTTTATACAAATGATATATTGGCTGAGAAAGAAAGGAAGGGCATGCATACTCATCAGAAAAGACAGGAGAAAAGGCTTCCTGCATCAGACATGGTCTCTTCATTAGATTAATTATAAACAATTTAAAAAATTGTTCAAAGCTTTTCAATTTATTAAATTTTTATGTGGAAGACTTAGGAAACTAATACATTCGTCATAAGAAAGTAGTGCTTTCTTTTTTATTAATCGTTTTATTAATTTACATTTAAAATGATATCCTTCTTCCTGGTTACTCCTCCACAAATCCCAGTTCCTACCCCCATCTTCCTCCTCCCTTTGGCTCTATGAGGGTGCCCCTCCAACCATTCACCTCTGCAGCCTCACTGTTCTAGCAACGCCCTAGGCTGAGGCATCAGACCTCCATACAACCAAGGACTCATGCTTTCTTTCTTTCTTTCTTTCTTTTTTTTTTTTTTTTTTTTTTTTTTTTTTTTTTTTTTTGGTTTTTTGAGACAGGGTTTCTCTGTATATCTCTGTATAGCCCTGGCTGTCCTGGAATTCACTTTGTAGACCAGGCTGGTCTCGAACTCAGAAATCCACCTGCCTCTGCCTCCCGAGTGCTGGGATTAAAAGTGTGTGCCACCACGCCCAGCAGGACTCATGCTTTCTTATAGTAGAAAAATAAGAGAGAAATTGTCAGAGTAGCTGAATAACATGCAAACTGGCTCATAACACAAATAGAAACTGTTTGATTTCTAAAACACACAAACAGTACAACTCTTTCTATTTTTTGAGATTATATTTACAATATTTCCTTTTTCCTCCCTCAAAATTTTCCTGTATAATCTCTTTGATATCTTTCAATTGTATGTGTATGTACATGTGTATCCCAAAATATAATCTGGTCAGTCTGAATAATATTACCTGTATGTATATTTTCAGGGCTTACCATTTGGTGCTGGATAGTCAAACAGTACATCTCTTAAAGCCTATCATATAATCATGAGCTCTTTATATGGCAGAGTACAAGTATGTCATTCAACTTTTATGCTTTAATAAGTAATCTAAATCCCACATTCCATATCAATATTAATGATATGCAATCTCTGAGTCTCATTCTTACAGAACAAAATAATTGTCCCCTGACTTGTAAGATGTTCTTGGTGGAATCAGCAGTCAACATGGTTTCTCAGCTTTTAAAATAACCAATGCTTTGATAAAAAGTTCCCTGGAACTAACACCCTGGAAATAACTCTCTTTACTTGTTTGCATTCTTGTGTTTAGTGTAAACCTTCTGTCAGATCTGTTGGTTGTATTGTAAAGTTTGTATGAACTAAGCTATCCTTACTTATTAATATGGGCAAAGACATTAATTTTTTTTCAGAAAAGAAATATAGAAAGTATAGGCAAAGTATGTAGGTAGTTTTATAAGAAAGCAATATATTTGTCAAAACATTCAAGATACTAAAACAATATAAAATATTGAACTTATGAGGAATTAAAGACACTATTAGTAATTTAAGTATAATTTCTTCCTATTTGGGCAATTCATAATTTCCTGTACTCTATACATTTAACAAACAGTATTTGGTGACAAAGGAATGATACAGAGCTAGAGAGATGGTTCAGGATTTTAAAGTGTTTCCTGTTTTACACACAACTAAGGTTCAGTCCCTAGCTTCCACATGCTGAAAGTCACTTTTTTTTTTTTTTTCAAATAATCCAATAAAATCTCCTGCCCAGTGTGGTTACAGGTCATATACAATCATGCCTACAAGCACTCACATACATTAAAAAGAAAAGATAATATCCAAGTACAATATATTAGGCAAGTATTTCAACTTATCACTTTCAATAAAATATGTAATTTGGTTTTAATTTTTCAGGACTTTACTTACACTAAGGTTTTCAACTATAAATATATTTATATAATTGTGTGTGTGTGTGTGTGTGTGTGTGTATGTGTGTGTGTGTGTCTATGTATATGTATATCCATATATGTGGTCATTAACATCTTAAGCACTTTAGCACAGCATCTGCCTTAATGTGACAGTAAATGTAAGAATTTGCAAAGTTGTGTAAACATAGAAAACTTTGTAACTCATCTTATTTGTGCTAGAACACTGGCATTTTGCACAACTCCTTGGAGATGTAGGTAATATTAGATAAAAAAAATGAAAACCTTGAAAGTATACTATTTGAAGGTGATCATAACTATGAAGAAATACACCCTATTCAACAATGGGTTATAGCTGTTATATTATTATCTTTTAATATATGATAAAGGAAATTCTGCCATGTAATAAAGTACAAAATATCATTGCTGCTCTGAGACATTTAAGATGGCAAAGTTCACTGTAGCTGGGGAATCTCTACATTTGTTCTTATAGACAAGATGTCAATAATAGTTTAAGAAAAGCAATAACCACACACTGTATAATGAAAATAACAAGATCATCATCATCTTTGGTTTTAATTGAGAAGTTTGGATGCTAATAGTCAAGTCTGTCACATTTATCATCATCTATCAAAGACTAGAAGATTGATAATTACACATTTTACGATATATTGGAGGAATTCACTTAATTTGAACAAGGACAGGATTAACATTATTTTAAAACCATAATGACTGTTTCGATTATTAGAAATTCTCTTAAGAATAGGTTGACTCTGTTTATTATTACAAATGCCATTAACTGGTATATCTCAAAAGAGAACTTGCAAATCATGGATGACATCCACAATTTTGGAATTACCAAATATTGGAAAAACAAAGTGTGTTGGGAATGTGATGCTTCTACAAATTGTAGTAATGAGTGAAAGACTATTAGGATAAAGCCAATTAATTGATCAATAGTGGGGTGGATTTTCTCTATTGTTTGTTATTTATATTCAGCAATTGGAAATATATGCACTTAATCTTACATATTTAGCATATAATAAATAATAATAATAATTGAATAATGAATTTTATAACTCACAAGATAAAGTGTGTAAATTTTTCAAGAGAGCTGGGGAAGAGCACATGGTTACCCACTCCTTGCTCCTTAAGTGTTGATGGCCACTGGGTGAGAATGATTCAATTTACTTCAATAATGTGGCCCCTGCTACAATGACTATGCTCCCGTGGAGGATCCTACATGGATGCATAGATGAGAGCCTTCAAGTAGACATGCTGAGTGGAAAAAAAGAATGCTTGAAGTTCAGATGGAGAAGTGATGAAGAGAGCCTACGAAGAACTGGCATGGATTAATCGGGATTAATTTGATCAAAACATCTTATGTATGTGTGTAAAATTCTACAATAACAAAAAACATTTTATAAGAACTGTTCATAAATACTATAAATTCTGTCAACCGATGAGCATGAGCTGTTATTCTATTTTCTAGTATCATTCTCCAGCTCTTTCTTCAGAGGTTTCATGTTTCCATTTTAAAGGTCACACAGTTACTTAAATCATATTTATTCAAAGATATTTTATTTTCTTTGAGGCTATTGGAAATGAGAGTGTGTCGATGATTTACTTGTCCATATATTTGGCTATTGGTATATAGAAAAGATATTTATTTGTGTAAGTTGGTTATGTATCCTGTCTTATTGCAAAATTTGTTTTTGATCTCTAGAACTTCTCTAGTAGAATTTGGGACCTGTAAGGAATACTATCATGTAATGTGTACACAGGGATAGTTTGACTTCTTCCCCATTTTCTATTTGTATTCCTTTTTTTTTTCTTTCCTTACTCTTCTAGCTAGTACCTTGGGCCAATAGTAAAATTGAGTTGGTTATTCCTGACTCCAACAGGATTGTTTAAAGCTCTATATCAAAATCATCCTATATGAAGAAAAGCATGAAACAATCAAGTTCTCTAAAGAATTAAAAAAAAAAAAAAAAAAAAAAAAAAAAAAAAAAAAAAAAAAAAAAAAAAAAAAAAAAAAAAAAAAAAAAAAAAAAAAAGCCGGGTGTGGGGGCACATGCCTTTAATCCCAGAACTCAGGAGGCAGAGGCAAGTGGATTTCTGAGTTCGAGGCCAGCCTGGTCTACAAAGTGAGTTCCAGGACAGCCAGGGCTATACAGAGAAACCCTGTCTCGATAAAACAAACAAACAAACAAACAACTAAGAAATTCCCTCAAACACACAGAGAAAGAAAGAGAGAGAGAGAGAGAGAGAGAAAGAGAGAGAGAGAGAGAGAGAGAGAGAGAGTTATTCTTAGCAAATAGGGAAATGAAAAGCAAAACCTGGGTAATAGTGACTCGGGATGGAAAAGATCAAAAAGACAGCAGACTGCAATTGCTGGAGGAGATGCTGATAAAATGGTACTGTCATTCACTGTTGTTGGGATTGCAAACTGCCTTAGCCTCTAGGGAAATCAGTGTATAGAATTCTCAAAATGCTTTTAAGAAATAAAAATATACCATATATACTAGCTGGTTTTGTGTGTCTACTTGAAACAGGCTGGAGTTATCACAGAGAAAGGAGCATCCCTTGAGGAAATGCCTCCATGAGGTCCAGCTGTAAGACATTTTCTCAATTAGTGATGAAGGGTAAGAAGGCCCATTGTGGGTGGTGCCATCCCAGGGCTGGTAGTCCTTGGTTCTGGTACAATAAGAAAGCAAGTTGAACACGCCAAGGGAAGCAAGCCAGCAAGTAACATCTTTCCATGGCCTCTGTATCACCTCCTGCTACCTGACCTGTTTGAGTTCCAGTCCTGACTTCCTTTGGTGATGAACAGCAATGTAGATGTACAAGCTGAAAAAAATCCTTTCCTCCCCAACTTGCTTCTTGGTCATGATATTTGTACATAAATACAAACCCGGACTAAGACACCATGTGATCCAGTTATGCCTCTCTGTGAAATATGTCCAAGGGTTCAACATCCCACTCTCTGCAATCTTTCTCCTATGTCCATGGCCACACTATAATAGCTAGGAAGCATGAACCACCTAAATGTCCTCCAGGAGACAAATGAATAATAAAAATGTGGTATACATTCACTATGTGAATTTACAGCTATTTAGCTCTAACAAAAAATAGTATCCTAAGCTTTGCAGGTAAAATGTATCAAATTAGAAAAGATTACACTGAGTGAGGCAACTCAGACAAAGAAAGACATATATCTCATGTTCCCTCTTTGCATGATCTTACCTTCAAATCTGCAGATAGGAGTACATACCCTAGAGGAATTGCAGAAGTCAAAGTAAGAATGGACCATTGCCAAGGTAGGAGTTTGAGAATCATACTACCTAAAAGAAACTAATAAACAAATCTTTAATACATGTAAGCCTGAGTATAATGAAAAACAATACAAAAGCAAAATCTAATGAGACAAAAATTGCCAAAAATAGCAAAGTGAACAAAACAAAATGTTTATAAAAATACCACTGAGGGTTTTTGTGTGTATGTGTGTGTGTGTGTATGTGTGTGTGTAGGTGTGTGTGTGTGTGTGTGTGTGTGTGTGTGTGTTTTCAAATAGGCACACAAAACCAGCTAGTATATATGGTATATTTTTATTTCTTAAAAGCATTTTGAGAATTCTATACACTGATTTCCCTAGTGGCTGAGGCAGTTTGCAATCCCAACAGTGAATGAGGGTACCTTTTTTTTTCAGAAAACACATATACAAAGTCAAATGAAGTTTTCTCATAAGTGCTGACAATGATCTATATAAAAGCCTAAGATAACCTTGAGAAAATATATATGAGGTATCAATTTTTTGAGTTGTTGTCTAAAAGCTCAAAACACCATTACAACATGTCTGTTGTTATCCCTCAGATGTAAGGCAAATGCCAAGTGATGAAGTCACTGTGTAGTTCAGGTACAGGACCCAGAGACACTGAGCTGAAAATGACCAGAACACCATTTCCCTGAGGACTGGCTTTCACAATACCAAAAGGCATAATCCAAGTTTTTGTGGTAGAAAAGCAAGCAGAAGCTATACAACCAGGGCCCCTGAACCGGAACCCTGATCCAGCATGGCACAATAACTCTAAGGCTGCAATGGTGACATGTAAATCTTAGTGATAACCTACAAAGTACTAATTATACTAATGGTCCTATCAACTAGAAGGAATCATACTTTGGACTGGAAACCTATCCACCTTCCCAGGTCCAAAAACATCATTGACTCATATGGAGAACATACAACTGCTACTTTACTATACCAACAAAATCCTTATCTTTATCCTAAATATTCATCCTTATATCCATAGATAAGTATAATCATCAAGGAAACTTCTGTTTGTAACAGACAGAGACAGTTACAGACTATTGCAACCAATCATAATACAGAGTTGTAGAACCATAGACCAATGAATACATTTACTAAACAATTCTCTCACCTAAGGTTCAGGGAACAGTATAAAAGAGGGGACAGAAATACTGTATCAGTCAGAGGATTAAGGAGTTTGTTCTGTGACTGTATCTTCTAGTAATGTCAGATGCTATACCCATAGGAAGTCTCATGTTAAGCCACACAAAAGGGAATGAAAAAATAAGCAATCTTTTATTAAGATGATGCATATATGAACTCACAGAGACTGTGACAACATGTGACTTAAATCAGGTTTAAGGCAGAAGAGGTCCCAGCATTAGATGGAGAAAATAGTAAGGAGTTCCCATTCCTCACCATGAAGGTATCTTCATTTGATAGTCACTGGAAATAGAGAACCTATTATACAATGGAGTGTCATTAAGTATATCAACCACATTTCAGAGTATGCCACATGACCAGAAGTAGTTGGAAAACACACACACACACACACACACACACACGCATGCACAAGCCCTCAGTGGTATTTTTATAAACATTTTGTTTTGTTCACTTTGCTATTTTTTGGCAATTTTTGTCTCATTAGATTTTGCCTTTGTAATGTTTTCCATTCGAGGGTTGTTGTAGTGTTTTCTGTTTATTTTGCTTTCATTATTTGTTTTGAGCTTTGTTGCTGTGGATGATGATATTGCTAAGGGAGAAAGAAAGAAAGAAAGAAAGAAAGAAAGAAAGAAAGAAAGAAAGAAAGAAAGAAAGAAAGATGAAAGAAAGAAAAAAGAAACAGAGAGAGGGAGGGAGGGAGGGAGGGAGGGAGGGAGGGAAGGAAGGAAGGAAGGAAGGAAGGAAGGAAGGAAGGAAGGAAGGAAGGAAGGAAATGGGAAGGAGAGATTGAGACATGGAGACAGAGAGTCAGATAAAAAGAACATTAAGTTTGGTGAGTAAGGAAATGGGAAGGATCTAGGAGAAGCTGAGAGGGGGTAAGATGAATAATTTGCTTGTGATACTTCTCTAAATTATATATGAAAATAATATCTAATTATATCCTCTTTTCTCATTGCTCTTGGCTCCTAAGTTTGTGCTTGCAGTAAAGCAGTCATGCAGCTCCCTAAGTCAGTCTACTTTTCTGAATTAAAAGGAGAAATATTTCCTTTTTTTCTACTTCTTTTGTAAAGTCTTTCCATAACACAAAAGGCTTCACTGTCTAGAGTTCTTCATCCTGTCATATAGTTGGCCACCATAAGGCTAATATACATGGAATGTATAAATTTAATAATAATAATTATTATTAAATAATGTCCTTAATATTAATATTAATAATTAATAATGTCCTTTCTGCAATATCCTGCTGGTGTATGCAGTAGTGTCTTCATTTGGTGGCTGATTATGTGATTGATCACCCGAGTGGGGCACTCTCAGGATGGTCCATCCTTTCATTTTAGCTCCAAACTTTGTCTCTGCACCTCCTTCCATGTACATTTATTTAATGTATAAATCCATTCTGGTTTTATTCAACTATCATAATCTTTTACCTTCTCTTCTTTTCCTTCAAGTAAATGCTGAGATTTGAAACTTACCTGCTCCAATATTTTCTAACTTTAATAAAATTATCCTTAAGTCTCCATTTAGTGTTTTCTTAGATTCTTTTTCTGATGAAAATAGAGGTTATGTTAAATAAGCTTTTCTTTAATTCCTTTCCATACTTTGAAAGCTTAGGTAGCTGACATCAGCCTTTGTTCCATTCAACATCTGACTTTTCTTTACTTATTTTATCCCCTTGAACACAAGACTTAGCTTCATTCTACTTACTGCTGCCCCTCATCTCCTAAAATTTTGCATTTTGCATTTTTATTATTCATCTTGCTCCTTTTCATTATAGGTCGTCTGCATAAGAAAGAATACAAATCATCACATGCCACAGTCAATACTAGGATGTTTTGAAATCTCCTCTTCAAAGGCAATTCATCTAAAACCCTTAAATTTAGCCTTCGGCTGATTTTTCAGACAAGGGTAAAAAGTTGTCACATTCTTAGCTAAAATATGACAACAGTCTCTAGGATACATACAAATATTCTTCTCCTCGGAAACCTTTTGAGTCAGGCCCCCACTGTACAAATCACCCTCAACATCACAATCTTCTCTGCATCTAATAGTATGACCCATTTTAAGTCCACTTAAAGCATCTAACTGATTTTCTATTCCAAAATCTCTAAATACACGTTTATCCAAACAAAAGAAAACACGGTCTGGCCAATCACAGCAATATAACAGTTTCTGTCTTAGGGCTTTATTGCTATGAACAGATGCCATTGACATTGTTAGACCAAGGGCCTTTCTTCCCCAATAATGGCCAACTAGGCCATCTTCTAATGCATATGCAGCTAGAGACATGAGCTCTGGGGGTTCTGATTAGTTCATATTGTTGTTCCATCTATAGGGTTGCAGACCCCTACAGCTCTTGGGTACTCTCTCTAGCTCCTACATTGGAGACTCTGTGTTTTGCCCTATAGATGACTGTGAGCATCCACTTCTGTATTTGTCAGGGACTGTCAAAGCCTCACAGGGGACAGCTATATCAAGGTCCTCTCTGCAATATCCTGCTGGCTTATGCAGTAGTGTCTGCATTTGGTGGCTGATTATGTGATTGATCACCGGAGTGCGGCACTCTCCGGATGGTCCATCCTTTCATTTTAGCTCCAAACTTTGTCTCTGCACCTCCTTCCATGTATATTTTAATCCCTATTCTAGGGAGGAATGAAGCATCCATGCGTTGGTCTTTCTTGATTTTCTTCTGTTTTGGAAATTGTATCATGGGTATTCTAGGTTTCTGGGCTAAAATCTGCTTATCAGTGAGTGCATATCAAGTGACTTTTTTTGTGATTAGGTTACCTCACTCAGGATGATATCCTCTAGATACATCCATTTGCTCAAGAATTTCATAAATTCATTTTTTTAATAGCTCAGTAGTACTCCATTGTGTAAATGTACCACATTTTCTGTATCCATTCCTCTGTTGAGGGACATCTGGGTTCTTTCCAGCTTCTGGCTATTATAAATAAGGCTGCTATGAACATAGTGGAGCATGTGTCCTTTGGGACCTTATAAACGTGACATACTTTCTTCAGCAAGGCCAAACCTCCAATAATGCTACTCCCTATGAGTCTGTGGGGGCCATTTTCATTCAAATAGTCACAGACCCCAAGGAAAAGACCATGATATCCTTAGTATAACTTTGGTGCAAATGGTATTTATCTTATTATTTTATTATTAATTTATTTTAATATGTTTGCATATATATTTTACAACACCCCATGTTTTAGAAATCTCCCAGTCTTATCTGTGATGAAAGTGGAACTGTAGTCTAGAGTGTCCTCCAGTATCCATACTTGTTCTTCTACATTTTTGTAACACGAACAAGGAACAAAAAATGGAAGCTTAGGTGTAATTGTTCTGAAATATGATAATACTAAGTGTTAATTTAAAATTATAATCCTGGAAGGACAGGCAGTGTGCATACATATGTACAGACATACAGGGTTATAGGGAACTAAATTTCCCCAAATACAGCAACATAGTCATGTAGAAGGTAGAGATAATTAGATGAAGCTGCCCTTTTCAGGAAAAGCTGGAGTGGAGGAAATTCTGATAACATGGAAAGTTATGGGTCTTTCTTCTAATTTGGGGCCATTGGCCACTAGCCCATGAAGGAGGCAAGCAAGCAGGGTTCTGACTGCTGTGAATACGGACAAATAAGTGAGACAATTCTCCTCTATTGCTCCAAGTCTAGTGTATATGAGGGGTTTGAGATTACAGGTGGGAGGGGTTGATTGGTAATTATATGGCAGAAAGGGTTGAGCAGGACTTATGTGATGAATCATGGAGTGCTTGCAAGAAACTCTGGGTATCTGAGCAGTGGTGGCACATGCCTTTAATCCCAGCACTTGGGAGACAGAGGCAAGTAGATTTCTGAGTTTGAGGCCAGCCTGGTCTACAAAGTGAGTGCCAGGACAGCCAGGGCTATACAGGAAACAAGATATTCTCCTTATAAGATCAGTGAAGAAAATAAGCCCAGCTCAGAAAGTGAGTCTTTCATTTTCCACTGAGCTAGGAAAGCTATCCTGAAATGGATAAATGCTACCTTAATAACAGAGTCTGCCAAGAGAAAGTATCTTTTCTCTGGGTGAATTCAGGAAAGATACATTTAAATGAAAGACATAAAAACAAAACAAAGTCCAGCCTAATATCCACTCTACTACTCTAGCCCCGTTTGTCATGTTTGTGCTTGCTGATTAGGGTTTATTTTCAAATGAATTTAGAAGATATTTTATGGAAAGAAAAAAAATTGTTAAACTTTATGTTGTCCTTTGAGACTTTAGTTTTCAAGAAAAAAGTGTCAGTAAAACTCAAAATAATGAATAAAATAGATGGGATATACTCTCAAAGTCATACATATTTCATAATAAAAGTCAGTTTTATAATAAGCACTAACAGAAATTTACATTTGTGATGAGAGATTAAGTATCCTATTAGCTACATGAACTATCCCATAACTTTGATGCAGTAAGTATATTAAAGACTATAAATAATGTGATTGTGATGCCTAACCTAAATTAAGAATGTCTAAAATTAACTCCTTAGTGAAATGCACCATTAACTTTTCTGATGTAGCTTCAGGTTGATTTTTTCCTGTAATCATAACAGTGCACTCATTTTATTGAAAAGTGGCACTTTGCTGGACATAAACACTCCCCAAGCAATAGTCACTGAAAGTGATTTAGACCATTAACCAAAAATGTACATGAGGATGAATATTTGTAAGCAACACATATTCTTATATATTTTAAGCTGGTTATGGTTACATGTTTTGTGTCAGCATATGCATAAAAGAGCCGCAGGTTAGAATGCAATCACAATGAGAAATATATGATACATCCTAAGATTTTATTTTTTTTAATTTTATTTTTTTATGTATGTTTTGTATGCCTTTATGTGGGTTTGTGAATATGAGTGCATTGCCTGCAGAGGCAACAAGACTCCTTAAAGTCTGAGTTCCAGATGACTGTGAAGCAGTCAGTGTTAAGGCTGTGAACTGTATTTGGGAACTCTGAAAGAACTCTACTTAATGCCTCTCAGTGTTGGTGCTAGAAACTGAATTTGGATCTCAGAAAGAATGCAATTTAATAACTGACTCATATCTACTGCCCCTACCATGGGTTCTTCATCAGATCATCTATTTATTGCTTTTCAAAGAAAACCACTAATTGGCTGGGCATGGTGGTGCACGTCTTTAATCTCAACACTCAGGAGGCAGAGGCAGGCAGATTTCTGAGTTCGAGGCCAGCCTGGTCTACAAAGTGAGTTCCAGGACAGCCAGGGCTATTCAGAGAAATTGTGTCTCGAAAAACTATTTTAAAAAAAAAAGGAAAAGAAAAAGAAGGAAAGAGAGAGAGAGAGAGAGAGAGAGAGAGAGAGAGAGAGAGAGAGAGAGAGAGGAAGGAAGGAAGGAAGGAAGGAAGGAAGGAAGGAAGGAAGAAAGAAAGAAAGAAAGAAAGAAAGAAAGAAAGAAAGAAAGAAAGAAAGCTGCTAATTGTATCCATTCTTCTATCCTTCAGTAATGTGCATGCTTGTATATCATATATGTAAATAAAGAGCTGGACTTTATAAGGTTATATGTTTCTAGTTGCTACAAATAAAACAAATTAACCAAACAGAAGGGAAACTAACTTGGGAATCATTGAGATAGCATTATACCTAGAATACTAACCACACACTTAGAAATAACATCAAAGGCATCATATCAAAAAATCCTTACTACATATTTGTAATTGCTAATGTTCCAGATTTTTTCTTGGGAATATATATATATATATATATATTTGCTGTTAATTGTACCCCTTCAAAATTCAGGTCTTGAATTCCAACCTTTAGAGTTGATCAAAAATGATGAGTTCAATGTTTCTGAAGATATGATTTTTATCTTAAAATTGATACAAATTGAGATCAAATGAAACAATATTGATGGATTCCACAAACTGATTGTAGGTTCTGGGGAGGTGTGGTAGTTATCACTGTCATCCTACCTATGTTTAGTTATAGTTGGGAAGGTGATTCCTTGGATTTTCCAACGAATAAAGTTGTGTCAGTATTAAATGCAAAGTGTGATTTAGGTTTTTTTGTTTCAGGGACGCCTCCTCACTGAGACAGATGCATTGCCTATATGTAGCAAGGATCTAGTGTAAGATAAGTCCATCAAGTGATAGTGTCACGGAATCAGCTCCTTGTCCCATTCTTCCATTTATCATGGACAAATACTTGGACCCACTGTGAGTCTGTTCCAGGTAACGGTGTGAAGTGAGAAAGCTGCCATTGGCTGCCCAGTGACTGAAGCATGGCTCCTTTTCTTCCTATCCTTCCCTCTTTCCTCCTGACACACATTCTACCTGCACACAGGTCCTCATCTTGAGACCTATCTTTGGAGGAGACACAAAAGAACATACTGACACTTACTAGGTACTTAAATGACAGATTCCTTTTTGCCTGCCAAAGAAAGTGTGATTTTCTTTTCTCTGAAGGTTAAGGTCATTTACAAAATGGACACCAATTTTCAGATAGTGCATTATGATGAATATTCTTCTACAGGTGCGTCACCTAGCTGTTGCCTCTTCCTTTAATGCATTTCTGTCACACATTTTGCTGTTCTGTGTGATCTTTCACTTTCCAAGGATGCCATTTACCACTTTTGATATCAAATTTTATAGTCATCAAGTTCTCACTGAATCCCGTCTTCTTTCTTAAGCCTTTCTACATCCCCATCCCCCTGTGGAACATACAATTCTCTTAGTGCTTACTTGAATGCCAGAAGGGATTTATGTGATGCTGGTATTTTCCTTTCAATTTAATAAGTAGGATTTCTGTTTTCCAGACCGCTAAATTGTAAACTGTTCAAATACAATAATTTCACAATAATTGAATAAATTCAAAAAGTCTCTCTACTTTGGATACCCTAACCTGTGGAGTGTTTGTATGTATGCCCTGTTAATAAATTTCAAATGTATATAACTTTATAAATATTACCACACAGAAAATCTGCAAAGCTACAGAAAACAGAATGTTTTTCTTCTAGGATTCAGTGTGTCACTAGCTGTGTTATATGATCATCTCACAGAAAAGTGAATAATTTTTAACTATGCATAATCGTCCTAAGAATGTGCACTGCTTTCAGTGTTTCTGTAGAAACTTTCAGTTTCTCTTGATGAAACGACATTTACAGTGCACTTTTCTTTCTTTCTTTCTTTCTTTCTTTCTTTCTTTCTTTCTTTCTTTCTTTTTTTAATTTTTTTTAGACAGGGTTTCTCTGTGTAGCCCCTGGCTGTCCTGGAACTCACTTTGTAGACCAGACTGGCCTCAAACTCAGAAATCTGCCTGCCTCTACCTCTCAAGTGCTGGGATTAAAAGGCGTGCAACACCATCACTCAGTTTACAGTGCACATTCATGTGCTCAGATAGCCTGGTTTCCAGACACATTCTTTTTTCTTTGCTTGGCTTCTGTCACTTGAATGAAGAAATCCTTCTCATAATATTACAGCACATGCCCACTGATGGGGAATCTGTCTGTCTTGCTGTGTCTGGAAGTCTTCATTTGATCCTCATGTTGATAAGACTTATTTATAGGCATGGGTCTCTGTGTTGGTGTGTTTGAGTTCTGAGGCTGCAATTTTCCTGTGACCTCACTAATTTTTCACACTTTTTCCATAGACACTTCACTGCTCTTATCATTTGGAGCTGTTTTAAGAAGTTTTACAAAATATGGCTGGGCTGTGAATGGCTAATTTTATTATGGTTTCATAGGTGAGAATTCAGTGATATCACTGAGGTTATCACTTTATAGTTTTATACCATTTGCTTTTTTTTTTTTTTTTTTTTTTTTTTTTTTTTTTTTTTTTTTTTTTTTTTTTTTTTTTTTTTTTTTTTTTTTTTTTTTTTTTTGTATACAATAGAGTTTATTCAGGACATAGGGAGAGGAGTTAAGAAGGCAGAGGGAGAGAGTAGAGAAGTAGAGGCCGGCCATGAACATGGGTAGAGAGAGGGGAAAGGTAATGTGGAAGGGAAGGGGAAATGGAAGAATCCAAGAGGACAAGAGAGATGCAAGAGTAAGCAAGAGGCAAGAGTTGTTTGGAAAACTTTTGACAGCAACACAGAAGTTCAGATTATATGTGTTTTAGGAAACATGAGGTTATACTACTATTTGTGTATTTTGTATGAAGCTCTGTTCACTTGGTTTTTTGTGTTATGGGTTTTATGTAGATTTATTCTATGTCTTCAGTATTCTTTCAATATGATATCAGTTATAAATTCACTTATAATGCAACAGGTTTTTGTATCATGTTTATCTCAAATACTTGGTGTCATTAGTACTTGACTACAACACAGCTTCCTGAAGTACAATATGTAAATGTAAGTTGAAGAAATGGTATAGAAGAAAATGTAATAAAAAGTGACTTGAATATAGTATCTATAAGAATCTTAACTTTATATATGTGATAAAGCCAATGGGAAAATTCTTAACAAAATACAAGTTAGAAGTTTTATAAATTTTTCACAATTCTCTTAAGAGTGTAAGTACATTTATCTTTAATATAGTGCACTGGCCAGATGAACAAACAAATTCATGAAAAATGGAGACAGGGAAATAATAAAATTAACTATCAAGAAATGCCATAACTACAGTTTTCCCATTGCATACATCTGTGTAGTTTTTTAGATTCAGTGAAATAAAGATAAAAAATATACTTTAAAATTACTTTTACTATTTTTCCATGTTAAGAAGAAATAAACTACATAAATAAGATTTAAAAGTTTTATCCAAATCAAATATTGACATAATTAAGAAAAATTACTACTTAAATAATACCTGAAAATTGTTGTATGAAAATCACTAATATGAAGCAATTACATAGTATCATCAGTGATAATACTCTAGATAATTTGAAATATCTGTGAGGATATGTGAGTGTGCTATGTAAATACAATACCATTTTATATAAGTAATTTGTTTATCTGCATATGTAAATACAATACTATTTTACACGGGTGATTTGATTATCTGCAGAGCTTGGTGTCCAAATGGGCAGTGCCTCAAGCATCACCCTCAGACCAACCCTCTATTTTCTGTATTTGGAATTTCTGAACATAGTATTTACCTCTAATATAGTGCCATTAGAGTCTCACACCATTGTTCTTCTCCCTTGGACCTTGGTTTTCCAAGAAATTCTTTTTTTTTTTTTTTTAAACTCAGAGGTTGTTTTATAGCAATATGTTTCTGTGGGAGATATGTAGAACACACAGTTCTACTCATACTAACCATAATCCCACTACAAACGAAAGTACAATACCACTAAGGTCTAACTTAAGAACACATGAATTTTACAGGATTTACACTTAGAAAGACAGGCAAGAGTGATTAACAGGAGCAGAAATAAGTCAAAGACAGCTGTGTCTCTGAAGCCAGTACATTTTGTAAAGCTCACAAGAGCTGAGAACCCACAGCACATTGTACAGACTTTAGGCAGCTCAACAGGTGGGAAAATGCTCTTTCCAAGCGCCTCAGTCGGTCTAAACCTCGGCAGGCTTCTGCTAATTCCAGGCAGCTGATCTATTTTCAGAGCTTTCTTTGTAGCTTAGGTTTTCTGAGAGTTTCCTTTGAAGTTTGGCTTGTCTGACAGGGTCTCTCAGCCATCATTATTGTCTAATTTGAGGAGAATCCTAGTGAATCTGGTCTGTTTAGGGGACTTCCTGGAGCTATTTTGAATTGTTTACCTTCCATCTTACTTAGCATCCCTGCAGAATGGAATGTTTTAATCGAGGAGGAAAGGACAAACACAACCCTGGCTGACATTCTTTCAAAGCATGTGATGTTAGTGCCTGGAACTGATCGAAACTGACCTTAGGGAGTCAGATGGGAATAATGCACCCCTTCCAGGCTCAATAATTAGTGCATATTTGTTACAGCAAATTTCCTTCCTCCTTCACTGTGGGTCAGAGGCATTCACTGCTATCCTTCATTTTCTGTATTTTCTCTGTAAACCCTCATTGCCATATTTTCAATATGAGTTCTCCCCTAGGATTCCATGAAATTTTTCAAATTTCAAATTTACAACTAACCCCAGCTGCTTGGTTTCTTGTCTTGTTTTGTTTTGTCTCCTGCTTCATGTCTTTTTAACATATGCATGTGTTATTCTTATATTAATTTATGGAGAATTTTAATACACCTGCTGGGTAAATTTTATCAACTACAGTTTAGTTTTTCAGTAAAATGTTTAGTATCAGTCCTCATTCACTCTAATCTGTTGAATCTCTGCTTGCTGGTATTGAATATACTCACGGCTCCTTGCTGCTTACTCTGATATATTAGGCATAAATGTTAACTTCTGAAAATTAAATCACAAAATATATTTTCATTTCAGAAACATTGCTAGTAGTTACCATGATCAAATTCCTCTGAATAGAAAATAAAAAATTTCAAAATGTTTAAAAATAAATAACTTTTACCTTTTTTGCATACCTATTAAACATCAAATGAGAACAATCTAGCTTTAGCTCTGATTTAAAAGGGTAAATAGAAATAGCAGGAATCAAAGGGATATTTAATACTTATATTTTCTGGAAGTAAGAATTTACATGAGGCACTTATTAAACATATTTTCTTATGGTTAGCCTATCATTGTGTAACTAAACATAAGAAATACCAATTATCATTGATCCTGTGATACAAATCCTGACTTAACTGAACGCATGATCTAGTAGGGTTTGTAGTACATATCCATGGAATCTTTAAAACCATCTAAGGAAATATGCAGCAAGTTCTATACTAGCCAAGCCTCTAAATAAATAAATAAATAAATAAATAAATGATTGTTATACAGGTCTGATATTTGTGAAAATTTATAAAGATACAAATTGTATCTTTAAAATGTCAAGTATACTTTAAAACAATGTTTGATTATTGTAGAGAACCACACATCTTACAATAATAAAGTACAGACAATGTAAGATATTGTGTATCAAATTATTTTTGTCACTGGAAAATTATTTGACAAAAAGATTTTACTTCTGTTTATTCCTCAAGAATATATAAAAAAACGTGAAATTAAATGATGACCACCAATGACTAATGTTAAAGCTCTTGCTACAAAAGTGAAAGGGTGACAGCTGTATTTACAGTAACATTAATTGATCCCAAGGTAATATCAATCACGTGATCGGGACTCAAGACATTCAGTTACCAAGAATTCCAATTATTTATTGCAACATATTCAAACCAGACATTTGTGCATCTAAATAATGATCTCAGTGGAGCCAAGCTAAGCTTTGATGTAATATGATGCTTGTTTTTAAGTGGATGAATTGCAGATATACTTGACTGAAGGATGAATGCAGCTGTAGTTGAGGGTGTAACAATCTCACACTGTTGTGCCTGTTCATGGATCCCAAAAGACCACCAAGGAGCTGACTCCTGCGCAATTGTACTAGAGTCTATTTATTCAAGCTTGAGATTGGGCTGCACCAACCCTGGGACATGCAGGATGGAAATGTGAAGCCCGCAATCCTAGTATTAAGCAAGCATTTATAAGTATGAGCAAACAAGAAAAGGGGTTTCTAGTCTGGTACACATTTGATTTGGGGCTACTATGGGATTTTTTTTGCCCTTTAACATAATTGGCTGGTACTGGGGGCCAAACCATAAAGTCAACTTTCCTCCTGATGGGTGGTTGTTAGGGACTAACTCGGAGGTGCAGACTTGTTAGGGAGTGACTTGGAAACTTGTACTAGGTGAAGGTTTGCTTGGGAGAATCCTGGATACTGGCATTAGGTGCTGGCTTCTTGGTTAACTCGAGTTAGGTCAGGTTCTCTAAGATGGAGTCTGAACCCAAGATCTGGACGATCAGTACAGACACATCCAGATACCACAGCTGCCAACCAGTCTGTAATTGTGACCAGGGGATACTCAGGTACTCAGATTAGAGAAGGGCCTGTGGCATTTTCTTGTCTTCGGGTACAGCTGTTAACATTTCCCTTAAATCTACTCTTGAAGATTGAGATTCTGACTGTTTTCCAATGGACTGCCAGGAGATGGTCTGCTGACCTTGCTATATTTAAGGAATGGTGCTGGCATTTCTCATTTCTGGGCCACTCTTATAAAATACTTGACGTAAATAGGGGGAAGATTTATGTTGGCTCTTGTTTTCAGAGGTTTCTGTACCCATTCATTTAACCCAATTTCTTAGAAAGAATATCATCTTGACAGTAGTGTGTGTCAAAGAAAAGCTTTCACTTCAGGCCTGCTAAGAAACAGAAAGTAACAGAAAAAGATCTAAGGTCCTAGAGAACTACTTCCTCTGGGTAGACCCCCAACTTTTTAAGTATGTCTAACCTCACAAAATGGTCCTAATACCTGGGGAAAAATTCAATACATGAATGTTTGGAGAAGACTTCATACTCAAGCTGAAACTACTTCTTTTAGCTTTTCCTATTATTCCC
Organism: Mus minutoides; assembly: GCA_902729485.2. Lineage (NCBI taxonomy): Eukaryota > Metazoa > Chordata > Mammalia > Rodentia > Muridae > Mus > Mus minutoides. The sequence continues at coordinate 93,076 of LR749688.1, read as the reverse complement.
TTAACATGCTCTCTAAAGGAATCGAGAAAAGAAATCAAAGATTTAATAGTGTTTTTGTCCTCAGAAAATGCACAGCATGATTTGGGGTGCAGTGATTGCTTCCTGAGTATTTATTGAACTACAAAATGGATTAAGGAGTGCTTATATATATTAATCTTGATTTGTTAGACACTTATATTTTAAGACACTATCTATCTATCTATCTATCTATCTATCTATCTATATATATATATATACCAAAGCAGAAACTGTTGCTGGGAGTGGTGACATACGCCTTTAATTCCAGCACTCAGGAGGCAGAGGCAGACGCAGGCGGATTTCTGAGTTCAAGGCCAGCCTGGTCTACAGAATGAGTTCCAGGACAGCCAAAGCTACACAGAGAAACCCTGTCTCGAAAAAACCAAAAAAAAAAAAAAAAAAAAAAAAAAAAAACAAACACCAAAAAAAAAAAAAAAAAAACCAAAAAAACCCCACACAAAACAAACAAACAAACAAACAAAAAGAAAACACAGAAAAACAGAAACTGCTGAAGGCTTGAGAAAATATAAGCCAATAATGAAATAATGATTACCTATAAAAATAGGGGCTGAAATGTTTTCTAATTATGTTTAAAGCTGAACAAGTTAATCTCTTAAACACTTACAGAAAATGCTTCAGCTGACAGACATTCGAATTGACCATATAATATTAGTTAGCAAGAGTGCGAAATGGCAGTATACCTATACCTACATTTTCTGTCACCTGAGGATAGTAAATAAAAGCTTTTCAAAATTAGAGAATGATTAAATGTGAGCATAAATTTAGTAAATTATTTTAAAAATTTATAAACATGATTTAGAACATACAGAACGCATGGATATAGTCATATACTCACAATGATATAGCCACAGAATTGTTCCAGAAATGTAAGCATAAGACAATGTCTGTAGAAATTTTAGAATGTTTATCAGTTTATAATGTCAAAGAGAAATAGTATGTTTAAATAAAAATCCTATTCCCTTTTTGCCACTCTCTCCCAATCCTTTCCCATTCAAATAACCCACTCCGTTTTTTTCTCATCTCTCTATAAAAATATATTTTACGTTTTCTTCCACAGGCAATCCTTTTCTCCCCTTTAGTCCCTTCCTAGGTACCTAACCTCAGTGGTTGTACATATTAGAACACGCATATTGAAGATGTAAATGTTAATGTCCACATTTAAGACAATATATGCCAGGCAGTGGTGGCACACTTCATGAAGAAAATTAATCCCAGCACTTGCAAGGCAGAGGCAGGCAGATTTCTGAATTCAAGGCCAGCCTGATCTACAGAGTGAGTTCCAGGACATCCAGGGCTAAAAAAGACAAAGGAAAACAAAGGACAATATGTAGTATATCTGTCTTTCGGGATTTGTGTCCCCTCACTCAAGATGACTTTTTCTAACTTCATCCACTTGCCTATAAATTTCATTAATTCATCTTTAACAGATTAATAATATTTCATTGTGTAAATATGCCACATTTTTACTATCTACTCCTTGGTTGATGGACATTTAGGCTGCTTCCAGTTCCTGGCTGTGGTGAATAGAGTGGCTATGAGTATGACAGTAAGATACCCTGTAATATGATATAAGTTTCTGGGTATATGTGCAACAGTGATACAGACTGATCTTGAGTTAAAACTGTCCCAGCTTTCTGTCCAGTTGCCATTCTTTTTCTTCATGAATGGTTCTATTTACATCCTCCTTAAGGTCCTTGAGCATATTTAGAGCCGCAGTTCTCAAACACTGCTATGTGGTTATATTACATTATTAATTAATGTTTATATTGAATATTTCAGTTCCTACTATAATAGCATTACTGGGTTCGCTAGGGGAGGCATGTTGTCTTAGGTATTCATGTTAGTGTTTTTGTTCTGTTGTCTAAGAATCTAGAAGTGTAATGTTTTAAGGATATGCTCTCAAAGGAGGTAAATAACTGTTCTTTTGTGGTTGTTGGGTGGGATATCCATTCTCTGGTTGTTGTTGTCTTCTCTGGATCCTAGGCAAGAGTGATGGCTAGAAGAGATCCCTTGTAGAGAGTGTGTCTCCATGTTCATGGACAGCAGAAAGGAATGACGATAGACAGGAAGAAAAGGTTGAGAATGGCTGTGGGGAAAAGCTAGAGGAATAGAATAGGGTCTGCATCAAGAGGTAAAGTCCTCAGGGAGTATAGCTGTCATGAGAGAAAAGACTTCCGAAAGTATGAGTCAGTAGAATAAGAATAAAATGTCTGGACAGTTCATGAAGGCCCAAGCAACCATGGTTCTGAAACAATGGCAGTATCCCCATGGTGTGTAGGTTAGGTGTGAGCAGGGTGTTCCTGCAAGAACTCTGCTATAAGACTAAGAAAATCAGAACAGAACATGATGGAGTAACAATAGTAAAAATGAATTACCAACTACTTGAGTCCCAATGTGGCCACTGCATGGGGTGGGTCCCTTGTAGAGTTTATGGAAATCTGTAGCTGACCTAATGAAAAATACATTGGCTAGAAATGAAGACTGAACAGTTCCACAGGAAAGAGTGAAGCTGGAACCATACCGAGGACTCAATTATTTTTTAAAACTACATAATTCAAAAGTATAAATAAAATTTATTTCCCCATAAGTTATCAAAACCTACAGGATACTTATCCCATCACAAATATAACAAGTATAAAGAGCACTTAAATAAAGCAAATCAAGGCGGATCTGTGTGAGTTCGAGTCCAGCCCAGTTTACAGAGTGAGTTACAGGACAGCCAGAGCTACACAGAGAAACCCTGTCTCAAAAAACAAAAAAACAAACAGATTACTCACATAATTTCACTCAAGTAACATAAGACTCTGGCTTAGGCAATGCTAATAGAAAACATGGTAGTACAATTTCTGAAAAGATACCATGTTTTATCACATTGTATTATGAAGGCCTGCACTAGTGTAATGAAAATTAAGTATTTCTTTAAGATGAAAATTCTGCAATTTAAAAGTGAAAGAAAGTCATTAATCATAATACAGATAATTCTTCAACATATGCTTAATTCAGTGAATTTCCAACTAGAATTAGTGACAGGTGAGCATTCCAATAAGCTTAAACTGGAAAATTTAAATGTTGTAATAGTATGTCCTTTTAAAGTTGAAATAAGGAGTTAAATCATATGTATTGGCAAAATTACATTTTTATAGAATTAGGTTGAATAATTCAGAAATAGTGCATTGCGGTGATCATTTAAGCTAAACGAAGTGCTAGTGTGCTTTGGAGAAAATTGGAAAAATCATCTTTAACTCTTCTGTAGTTATGTGAGTTTACTCAGACATTTTCCGGTACAATTAATTATTTGCAATAAATCTTTACAGGCATTATTCTCATGTGTCTACCCTAACAAAAAACAAAACAAAGCAAAAAAAAAAAAAAAAAAAAAAAAAAAAAAAAAAAAAAAAAAAAAAAAAAAAGAAGAAGAAGAAGAAGAAGAAAAGAAACCAAACCAAACAAACAAACAAACAAACAAACAAAAAACTAGCATTACCTTTAAATATATATCCTTTTTATTTTATTATTATTATATTTTGTCATTTATCTTTGCTGGCTGCATCCCCATTTTGCAGAATCAGTGTCTCCATCTCTTACTTTGATGCTCTGTAAATGTGAGTATTCAAGTCACAGCAGGGACCTGGCTCAGGTGTGAACTTTCTATCATGTTTGTGCAGCTAATACTAGAAAGAACTGAAGCTGAGTGCAATGTGCATTTTTCTGAACAGCCATGGTCAGACAGTTGCAAAGAGGCCACTTTACATATATTGAAATTAGCCATCAGAGGCCACAGCTGGCTGTGAGGGATGCAGCTGGGAAGCCATCTGTCCTACTGAAAGGAAAACACTGTGATAAGGCTTCTTTCAGGAAACTGGCATCATTGCCAAACAACACCAGAATTATAGCGATGTATATTTTCATGCTTCATTTCCAGAACTTTTGCATGTAACAGCAATAACTGTAAAACCTATAAAAATGTTTAAGATAAAACACAAGGAGATAAAAGATTCCATCTTTAGATTGTTCTAGGAAGAACAAGGTCAGCTTTCTCTAGATGTTTACTTTCCAAACAAAGTGAGCATTTTAAAGATAAGCTCACCCCAGGCAATGACAATTTCTTCACCCAGTAGAACTTCTGACTCTGTGAAATGTGAACCACAGTATTTAATGTTCATGTAGTAGATGATCTTCTGGTTAATATTTTGACAGTTTGACACAGAGTAAGCTCAACAGAAAGAAGGGACCTCGATTGAGATTTCTCCATCACACTAGCTTATAGGGTAGACTGTCAGGGCATTACCTTAATTAATATCTGATATAGGAGGCCATAGCAACTAATAAGCTGTGCAGGTGATACTCAGAGATAACAGAACATGAGACAGGGACCAAGCCAGTAAGCAGGGTTCCTCTGTAGGTTTTTTTTGTTTTTTTGTTTTTGTTTGTTTTTTGTTTTTTTTTTGCTTCAGTTTTGTCCTTCTTGAATACCTGCCTTGCCTTCCCTCAATGAGAAATTGGGATAAGGGCATGTAAGGCAAATAAACCCTTCCCCCCAAATTGCATTTGGCCAGTGCTTTATCACAGAAATAGACACTCAAACTAGAATGGATACTCATATACATATGGTCAATTTGACTCCTATGTTTAATGCAATACTTTCAATGAAGAATAGGCTGGTCATGAGTTTGTGTGTTAAGAATTTTATTGTCAATAGCTCTTAAACAAAGTTGAACTTGCAACCCTTTTCCAAAAATGACTGAAAAATATAAAATCTCTTCAACCAATTATAGCCAGCCAATACAGGATTGGCTTCACTACTTGAGTCCTTCTCATAAGCAACTTCAGCATAGCTTGTTTAGTGTGCAGATTAGTTTCTTGACATAAAATAGAATTACCTAGGAAGAGAGAAATTCAGTTAAGTAATAGTTTCTCTCTTAATGGCTTACTGGGCATTTTCTTGATTAATGATTCATATAAGAATCAAGGCCAGCCTGGTCTACAAAGTCAGTTCCAGGACAGCCAAGGCTACACAGAGAAACCCTGTCTCAAAAAACCAAAAAAAAAAAAAGGAATCTTATTCTATTGGAGGTACTGTTACTGAGGTAGGAGTCCAGAATTGCATAAAATTACAAGCTAAGCAAGCCATACAAACCCAAAACAGTTTTCCTACATGGACTCTAATTCAGTTCCTGGCTCGACGTTCCTGCCCTGAGGTCCTGCCCTGGTTTCACTCTGAAGGATTGTGATCTGGGCATGTAAGCCAAATATACCATTTCTTTCCCAAGCTACTTTTAGTAACGGTGTGTATCATGATGATATAAAACAATCTATGACACTATATCTAAATTATTGCTAATGGAGAAAGTTACCCTTAATCTATTTCTTTCTTTTTGGATTTATATGTTGTATCTTTATGTAACTCAGGGTGGTTTTAGTATCTTGATTTTCATTACCTTTTTTAGTATTTGGTTTATGAACATATAACCCTGTGCTGGCTTGCATGGTGATTTCTTTACCTCTGTGCTCAGCACAGGATTTAGGTGATCAATAGGTACTCTCTTTGGTTTTAGAGTTGTCAATACAAGGAAATATATTCTGAACAAGTTCATTCTCTCTCCTTCTTACCCTCTCTATTTCATTTGGAGACATTATGATTCCAGTATGTCTTCTAATTTAATGTGTAATTTAGGACATTATGAAAACCTGATACTCATGCTCCATCACCTTAATTCTGACATTATAGATATATACCATATAATCTGTTTTAACCAGAGCTGGGTCAGGCATCTGACCCAGTATGCCAGTCAAGTACTCCACCGACTGAACAACTTCCAACATTACAAAATATTTGAAAGAAATATGTACAAATTCTAATATTGTAAAAGTGTTCTTGGGGTATATAGAAGTATTTAATTAAATAATGAAATCTTACATTAAGGCAAAAATATATATTGAAAAGAATCTTAGATATTTCACTTATGCATCTCTAATAGGAGATAGTAAAATTTGTAAGTTTTTGGAAAAAATGAAAAGTGATTTATTCTTTGTTAGATTAAAACTAAATGTACAAAATTGGTATTTACATTGTTGTCATGATGTTGAAAGAGCCAATAACTGAAAACAGTATCTCTCCATGAACTTTATATACAATTCAAAGTTCAGGATAAAAAATATAGAAGTAACCTCAGAAGAGTCTACTTCCAAATTCAATGACATACCATCTTTAATAGTGATAACTTGATTTCTTCCTTTCTAGTTTATATCCTCTTGTTCTCCTTTTGTTGAATAATTGGTCTAGCTATAATTTTGAATACTACAAATAGGGGCAGAGAGTGGGCAGCCTTGTCTTGTCCCTGCTTCAAGGGATTGTTTCAAGGTTCTCTCCACTTAATGTGATGTTGGCTGTGGGTTTGCTTTATACTATTTTTATTATGTTTAGGTGTGTGCCATGGATTTCTGATCTCTCCAAGATTTTTACATGAAGATCTGCTGCATTTTTTCAAGGGCTTATATAAGTGTGTCTCCCAAAAATTCCACCAGAGATCTCCTACAACTGTTAAACAAGTTAAAGAAAGTGGCTGGATATAAAATTAACTCAAACAAATCAGTAGCCTTCCTTTATTCAAATGATAAATGGACTGAAAATAAATTAGAGACACTACAACTTTCACAATAGCCACAAATAATATAAGCTATCTTGAAATAATTCTAACCAAGCAAATGCAAGATCTCTATGACAAGACCTTCAAGTCCCTGAAGAAAGATATGAAAGAAGACCACAAAAGATGAAAAGATCTCTCACGCTCATGGATTTGCAGGAATAACATAGTGAAAATGGCCATCTTACCAAAATCAATCTACAGATTCTATGCAATTCCCATCAAATTCCAACACAATTCTTCACAGCCATGGTAAGAGCAATTCTCAACTTCATGTGAAAAAAAACAAAATAAAACAACAACAACAACAACAAAAACCTAGAACAGCAAAAACAATTCTCTACAATAAAAGAACTTATTGGGGGAATCACCATCCCTGATTTCAAGCAGTATTATGCAGCAATGGTGGTAAAATCCACATGGTATTGGTCCAGAGACAGACAGGTCAATCAATGGAATAGATTTGAAGACCCAGTAATAAACCCACAAACTTATGTACACTTGAGTTTGACAAAAAAACCCACAATTATATAGTGGGAAAAAAAAGCATTTTCAACAAATATTGCTGGTCTGTCAGTATGCATGTAGAAGAATGCAACTTGATCCATATCTATCAAAGCTCAAGTCCAAAGGGATCAAGGATCTCAACATAAAACCAGATACACTGAATCTAATAGAAGTTAAAGTGGAAAAGAGCCTCATAGACTTTGGCACAGGGGGCAATTTTCCTGAATATAACACCAATGGCTCAGGCTCTAAGATCAACAGTTGACAAATGGGAACTGTTGATATGACATTACCACATGTCTTTTATAGTGGTATTTCTTCTAGTGAGTGAACAACATGTCCTGAGGTTTCTTGTGCTTCCTCATAAAGTTATGTTATAATTGATATATTCACTATTAAATATGATGAACAGTTAGTTCTACTCATTTCTTGGTTGTGCATGTTTGTGATACTCACTGTGTAGACATTTCAGAAGCCTCAACTATACACAAAGAACTACAGTCAACTAGGAATGCTGAAAGTATGAGTAATAGTTTTCTCCAGAAAAGAGCACACCAATTGGCTGTATAATAGCAAATGACTAAGGCTGAAAGCACACATCTATGTAACATTATACAGACATCGCAGGTTATGTTTAAAAATATACATGTATAAATATGTACATATTTAAAAATTCATCTAACAATTAATGAAAAAAGGAGCAAGGAATTTGAGAGAAAACAAGGACATACATATTTGAAGGTTTGGAGAGAAGGGGATGGGGTGATGATGTAATCTTATTATTTTCTCAAGAATAAAAGAAGTATATTGAGACTGCTTGTACAGCAGTCTCAGTTAATATGGAGCCTTGAGATCTCTTAAACACTGGACCAGCTAATAGACAGCATACACCAGTTGATATGAGGCCCCCAACACCCATAGAATAGAGGACTTCCTGGTCTGTGTTCATTCAGAGATGATGCACCTAACCCTCAAGAGACTGGAGGCCGAAGGAAGTTTAGAGGTCAGGTGGGGTGGGGAGTGGGGGCATCCATGTGGAGACAGGATAGGGTGGGGAGGATGTGTGGAAGGTGGAGCAGACAGAGGGTGGATGGGGGTGGTGGTGTCAGGGAATGGAATATGGAGTGTAAAAAATAAATTAAAAATAAAATAAAATTTAAAAATAAAGAAGTAAATTAACAGCAGGTTTTTCTAAAGGGTTAGAGTGTACAGCTTTCAAATTAGAGGTCACACTGAGACAAGCTTTCTCTTATAAAATCATAGTTTCTTTGCTTTGAAGTTAATGTTTGATCAAATATACCATAAAACTATATTGTATTTTATATCTTTATTAGCATCATATATTAATAATAAATATTATAAACTTATATTTATATTATATATTTATAAATATTATAGGTAATATTATCTAAAACATTAAAGATATTTTATATAACATATATTTATTTGTATGGTATTATTCATTGTACAAAAAGGTGAGGGTCATAAAGACTATATTTTACCATATTTACTCACCCAACTTTTCTCCTTTCTCTCTGTCTTTTCTACTAATTTCTAGATCTGGCTTATTTCACTTGGTATGATTGTAGTATAGTGAAAGAAAATATAGTGAACATCCATAATCCATAGTCACGGTGGTGTAGTCAAGTATAGCCAAGAACTTTTTGTAAGGAGCTCCAATGGCTCAAGGGAACAAAAGCCAAGAGTAAGAAATGTGATTGTTCGGAACTACAATCATCAGCATATCAGAAGGAAGGACAATTACTGAGTAAATATACAGCCTACAGAGGGGAAGAACAATCTTTGTTAGTTATACATCTGTCAGAAGATCAATACTCTTAGTATATGAAGACCCCCTAACTCACATTTAAATTTCATTTTAATTAGAAGTCAAAGGATAAATTTATTTTTCCTACAGTGCTGGGTTTTACAATTAGATATTATTCCTGAACTTTTGTACTTTAAATGTACATATTTTCCTTTCAATTTACTACTATTAGACTTCAATTATATTTAGTGATTAATACTTGTAAACAAACACTTTATTTTGGGAATGGATTATACTGAAGTGTTCTTAGATTAAATATACAGCCATTATTGAGTATCATATTTAAGAACCAAAGAATTTCATGTCTGTGCAAAATACATACATAGGACAAATAAACCAGCATTTGTGCAGTAATAGAGCAATACTTAACTACTAAACAAGACTGGAAGATTGAGCTATGGGAATTTTTCACTATACACTGTTTCAAGACAACAAAATCGTATTTGGAGAAAGTCATTGTTGGAGGCACAGACATGGAAAGGAATGACAGAGAATAAGGGTCTTTGAGGACAGTGAAATACCCTGCTTTATAATAATATCTGAGGACTTTATGTCATGTAAGGCACACACCCAAAGTCAATTATGGTGTTAGCTGGGGTCCTCAGTTTTGCTGTGTTTTTGTATACATAGGGACCACAGCAGATAGAGCCATATAATTCAGCCTCACAGAATAGTGGTTGTGTGGAGCAGGAAATATATGAAAAATCTGAAGATTCTGGAGCCATGAAACATACATATTGAACCTCCAGAGTAGTGCTTCTGTAGAGCAGGAAATAAATGGACAATCTGAAAATTCTGCTCAGTGTGCTGAGGATCTGAAGCTGATCTGAACAAATTGTGAGCATCATTACACAGTGATGGTTTTCACAGTGCTAAGCAAACACTCAGGAGGACCCATACACAAGAATCAAGGCTCATTTCCTTCTCTCCCAAGCTAGTCCTCCTGCTGGTGGTTAGACATCAGGTCACTGCAGAATTGGAGTGTAGTTTTCAGTTTTAGTAATGTTCTTCCCGAGGCCACTAGGGAGCACTGAATTAGAGTCATCTGACAACAAAATGCTGGAAAGCAATAATTCCTCAGTTTAAATGTTCTCCCTAGATCATATGTCTAGAGTTTTTGGAGGAAATGGCTACAGGTCACAAAGTCAGAGATTAAATTATCAAGAAATTATACCACTCATACCATACACACTTGGAATTTTAAAAAGTGCACAAATTAAACTCCAGTGCACCAATCAGGCATTTTCAGGGAGAAAGAACAAAGAAGATAGTAGACAATGTAGCACATTGACCCAGTAGAGACAAGGATTTGCATAAAGGATAAAATGACACAGAGCTGACATCAGATTGTAATAGGATGACTATATGGCAAATATATTCAATAAGCTTTTGATAATCTGGAAGTAGTAAATGCTGTTGAGAACTAAATATTCATATAATGCAGTAAAATGTTCTAATCCCAGATACAATTAATCAATGTCAGATCTTACTTGATCAACAGAAAAGTTAGACAAAATGTCATATGGGGATCTTTCTCCACCCTTCTTTGCACATTCTGCAAATGTACAGTGATTCAATAAACTTTAAAGACTTTTCTTTCTTAATCCTAAGGGCTAACCCTCTGAGGAAATGGTAGTTTCTCTAAATTGTTGAGTGTGATTTTACTAGTTGCTTCAAGTTCTAGCTACTGTGGCTTTTCTGTACAGTGGCCTGTATCCTTGAATTGTATGCTCAAATGCTACGCCCACTCCAGTGAAGCCTGCTTGACAGGCCAAGAGGCCTGGGAGCACTCATGAGGCAAAGAGTTTCAAGGAAAATCAACCTCCTGGAACCTTGGCATTCTCATAACCCGTATACTCATACCCTATCCCCACATTAGTCTGGTGTATGGATCCACATGCTCTCTTTCAGTATTGTTTTATTATAAGTGCCTTTAAGGATTGATTTCTTGACATAGCTAAGCCTTCACCAGTGTTCCAATGTCCTAGAAAATCCTTGAAGCTGAAGATCTTGGAATTCAGTAAGAAGGTTACCTTTTCAGTAACATTCAAGTTTACTTCTAGCAGAGAAGGTGAAACTAATTAGGCATTACAAAAAAAAAAAAAAAAAAAAAAAAAAAAAACCACGGAACTAGAATAGCTCAGGGCTAGTCTACAGAGTGATTACAGTAGCCCCTGAAAACAAGGGAATACACAATGGCCTAGAGAATAAGTGAGTTTACCATGAAAGAGTTAGGGAATCCCCCTGAGACAGGTTTCTTCACTAGGCCCAAAGGAAAAGCATAATCAGTCATTTACTAAGAACCCCTGGTGGTGGGTTTAACAATAGACTAGCATTACACCTGGCTCCCTTCTTAGTGGTAACCAGCACTTTTGATATATACATTCCTTTTGTATTGTGTCACTTTAACTCAGCGGATGTGGATGTATCTCTGCCTGGTTTCTTGTTACTCTTTTGTATAAAAAGTTTGATGCTCCACTTAACAAATTACACTCAGATTCTACACACTCTCTCCTGTAGTCTCTGTCATTCATTCACCGACTCCTTGCCCACCCACAACCAGAGACCTGTTCCACGCAGACAGGACACTAAGAAGGATCTGCAGCACTCAAACAAATCTTTTTGTCCTCTGAATTGCCTTTTATCTGGGCGTATTTTCACACAACACCAGAAGCTAAACTAGACCAGTTAACCTTTGGACACGTCTTTGAAGAGTTTTCTGGATTAGCTTAATTGAATTGGGAAGATCTGCTAAATGTGAACAAGGCTCACAAGTGCCTGGATAAAAAATGTCTGTCGAAAAAGCTAGCTTTTGTTTTCTTTTGCTTATATAATTCTGCCTTTTTGTAAGTTAGGTCATCTACTCTGTAGCTACTTCCACTGTTCTTCATTGACATCAGGCAAACATCTTCATCCATTAAATGTGGAGTGAAAACCATTGGTTCTTAAACCTAATCCAGCCCTCAGTCCCTGATGAGGATCATCAAGGCTGAGTAACTAAGCAGATATTGAATTAGCCTCAGTAGTGCAAAGAAAGCTGCATAGATATGATGCACATGCTTAACGGTTGCATTGTGTTTTACCTATCCTCATTCCTACTATTTTATAATTATTGGATTTTGCTTTCAAAAAGAGCTTATTATCTAGGACCAAATATATAAAATTTATGAAGTAAAAAATGAACAAAATGCATATTTTTCATAGGTAATCCAATATTGTAAAATTAAAATCAAACCAAGCAGAAAAAAAAAATGTAGAAATCTCCAGAATGTGCTGTTCTCTACATTCAGGGGTGTATGGAGAAGCAGTGATGCCTCTGCCCTTGCAAAGATAATAAGATGTTAGCATACCCCTGGTCCAAATGTGCTTTTATATAAATTAACTGACTAATTAAATATAATTATATCAAGAAGCTTGTTCAAATTAAAAGTAATTGTCTAAACCAACTGTGCTATTATTAACGAGATTTCTCATAAGAATACTTGAAAATACTATAAATAAAAGCAAACTTGGTTGAGTAGTATACAGTATATGTGTCATTCTAGCTGCAAAAAAAATCATGAAACAATGTTGCATATTGTTCTGAGTATTATTCATGAATGGCTAGAACTCCCCATATGTAGGAGACAAACTGACTTAGGTCAGTGACTTTAGGCCACTAAAGCATAAGTCAAGTTATGCCCACAACATCATATTGTGTGCACTCATACACATAAAAATGTGTTTGCCACACATGATCTGACATGTGTACACACACATCGGCAGCTGCCATTTCTCTCTAAGGATTTTTCATAAAACCCTCTTCTCTAATTCCGTTTAATTCCCTAAATAAATAAGCTAATTCCCCACACTGGCTCTAGGATTTCTGGGTTTTCATTTCTCTAAGCAGCTTAGTAACTAAAGATCTAGTCTGCTGGTCTTAGAACAGTTCCCATACTATGCGCAGTTTTTTTGGTCCTTGGAGCTCATCCTTTCTGTTGGTGCTTTGACACCAGTTTGTCGTAGTTTTCTTCCCCTATTTCATTTTGCATGTCTTCCTGTCCGTGAAAAATATTTCCCTCACTCATCATCTCATGGCTTCTATCTCAGAAATTCAAACAAAATTTACATTAATTGAATTTCTTTTATTCAACATGACAATTCATGTCTTTTCCATCGTCTTCACTGTTTATCTGTGGGCAGAAACTGAGAAGACAAAAGCTTGAAGTTGCCCACAGCTCCTGTGCCCACCTTTCTCCCATTTTGACATCTGTCAGTCAGCTTGCTGAACAGATGTGTCTCAGGCCACTACGGTTCTGCATACCACTCGATCCATCAGACTTTAACTTTATTATTATATTTTTGTTCTCTATCAAGGCCTTACTTGTGATTAATCCCAAAGCTAATTTACGAGCTAGGGTTTCATCCTTGGAGGGGTCCTTTCTTTACTCTGCATGCCTGCCACTTTCCCCATTCTTCAGAATGTCCTCCTGTACTATTTCACAGTTCTTTTCTCTGTACATTATCTATTCATGAGCCATCCTCATAGTGGACTTCCTAAGCTGCTAGTTTGTTCCTTTTGCATTCAGCCTGCTAAAGTGAGACCTTTATTTATGACCCACAATCAGACTTCCTGAATATTTTATCTGAAGACTATGTATTGAGTATTTTGAGTCTCTCTTTCCTTTTTATTTCATGCTACTTTTTGCTAAACACAAGAACAGCATTCTTTTGTACTTATTTTATGCCTGATTTAAAATAAGGACCTTAATCTTGAATGAGATTCTATTTTATATTTATATTCCAAATCCAAATTTTCTTAATACATCAGATTAAGTTCTCTATAACTACTTAATAACATAAAATAACAGCTAAAAACATAACATATAAACATAATCACTAATCCATCCACCAATTTTGCATCTATATTTTGTGACCGACACTTTTCAAAACACCGGAGAGGTGCTTGAATTATATTCCTTCACATATGTGCACCAGAGGCTTTCTTTCATCATCTGTCAGTTGCAGGACACTTAGAGACTGCCTGGGTTATAGCAAATAGTTCTACAGTACAAGAAGGTTCAGGTGACTATTCCACAAACTAAAGTTTTTGTATATTCTTGTATAGTATATAATACACACTTGTACACACACACACACACACACACACACACACACACACACACACACACGCCCACACATGCCCACATGGTTTGTTACTTTATATGACATGCTGGCCTCTTCTGCACCAGTGAGCACATCTAAATTCATCAAGATTATGAGTTCACTAGGATGTACTTTTCATTTTTGTTATCTATGAAAAAATTCATTCTTATCTAGTTATTTTATTTCCCCCCTTACTATCTGATAATTACAATACATTTTTTTTTTTTTTTTTTTTGTGTCAGTCACATTGGTCAACAGTCAGGCTCCACTTTTATTTTTGAAATCATCTTCCCCATCAATGTTCTCATACTCCAGTGCCATACTGTTATTCGGAGTGTGTCTTTTCTCTTCCCTCCCTACTTTTCCTTCACCACTGTTTTCTCTGTCTTAAAATAGCAGGGTTAGGCTGCTCAGGCCTTCTCTCAGCGCCTTTACAGAAAGGCCACTCATCTTCCTAGCTACTCTGCCATAAAGAACCAGGGTGGTCAAAATCTTCAGTGAAGAAAGGGGCTCCCTCTACTAGTTGTTAAATCTGTTCATCACATGCAAAAACCAGATTCTGGCTGCATTGGCTACCCAATAGCTTCATGTAGGTTCAGGGAAAACTGTAATCTCAGGATGCCAAACCTTAGTTCTCCACCAGGTCGAATAGTTCCCATTTAATATATTATTTTTATCACTCGTTAGACTTCTGGTTAAAATGCAGGAAAATCTACATTTGTCATCAGATATGAGAAGAGCATGCCAATTCCCCCAGGGCAGACAAATCCTCATGCACTGTAGGCTAATAACACAAGACATAGCTGAAGTTCAATGTCAACATGAAATACAGGCAGAATTTTCAATGATTAGATGTAACTTAATATAAACTTGGTACATTAAGTGATTTTGACGGAAAGTAACCCATTTTGTTGAGTTTTATTGAACTGTGGAATGCCACCTGACTGGCTGGTATTAAGAAAATACTACCTAGCCGGGCGTGGTGGCCCACGCCTTTAATCCCAGCATTTGGGAGGCAGAGGCAGGCGGATTTCTGAGTTCGAGGCCAGCCTGGTCTACAGAATGAGTTCCAGGACAGCCAGGGCTATATAGAGAAACCCTGTCTCAAAAAACCAAAAACAAAAACAAAAACAAAACAAAACAAAAAAAACCCACTCCTTCTTAAACTCATTGAACTCTGTTAGCAAAATGGAACAATAGAGATTTCAGGTTCCATAAAAGAAAGAAAAATAAGATTATGGATCTGCACAAAAGAAAATATGTGCTTGGATCAGGGGCATTGCTACTTAACACAGGACAAAAATAGATTTACTTATTGATCTCGTCGTAAATACTTTCTATTTAAAAGGGTATAATTGAAAGTATTTTGTTTGTTTAATGTTTTCATAGTGCTGGCATTCACTCAGAATCTTTCCATGAATGCTACCTAAGCACTCAGCTCTTCTTTCCTGTCCTTGTAAGATTGTCTTTACAGAGAGGAGCATGATAGGTTATTAGGTGGGGAGAAAAGGACTGAAATCCCCGAGGGCCAGAAGAAAGAATGGAAACAGGCAACCTCCGGAGTTAGGAGGTGGGGGGACCCTCCAGAATGTACCAGAGACCTGAGACTCTCAGGTCTCAAGGGGAGCGACTTTAGATGAAATGCCCTACATTGCAGAGAGGGAACTTGCAGAACCCACCTCCAGCAGAAAGACAGGGAATGAAGTGATGGATGGGGTTGCCATCCCACAGCCAAAACTCTCACACACAATTGTTTCTGTCTGAATGAACTTCAGGGGTGGAAATTGAAAGGAGCCTAAGAAAAAGAAAGTCCAGCAACAGGCCCAAAATGGGATCCAGCTCAAGGGGAGGCCCCAAGACCTGATACAATTACTGAGACTGTGAAGCACTCACAAAAAGGGACCTATCATGACTGCCCTCCAAAAGATCCAACAAGCAGCTGAAAGAGTCAGAGACAAATATTTTCACCCAACAATGGACTCTTTGGTTGAATTCGGGAAAGGCTGGAAGAAGCTGAGGAGGAGGGAAACCCTGTAGGTGAACCAGCAGTCTCAATTAACCTGGACCCCTGAGATCTTTCAGACACTGGGACACCAAACACATAACACCAGCTGTCATGAGGCCCCCAACACATATACAGAAGAGGACTGCGAGGTCTAGGTTCAGTCAGAGAAGATGCAGCTAACCCTCAAGAGACTGGAGGCCCCAGGGAATTTAGAGGTCTGGCAGGGTGGTGATTGGGTTTGGGGACGTCCTTGTGGAGACAGGGGGATGGGGAGGAGGTATGGGATGTAGAACAGTTGGAAGATAGACCAGTAGAGTAATAAAATCTAGAGTTTTTACAATTAAAAAAAATGGTCATTTTATCTTAGAGATAAACTTTGGCATTTGAATGTCTTAAGTGATATTGCAGTCACTGTCACAAACTAAAATGAAATAATTTTATTTTAAAGAAAATAAAATAAAATATGAGGCTGGAGATGCAGTGGGGGAATCACCAGGAATTGTTTTTATTAGGAAAGGAGTGAATGTAGTTAAAATAATTGAGCAGTATTAAATTATTAGTACTACATTTTTAATGCCATGAAAAGAAAAATTTAAATTACTTGTGTCTCAATCACAAAATCAGACTTCTATGACAACTCCAATTAGGACTCCAATACTTTTTTTTTGTAGTATTTGGTGTTTGTTTCCCTTGTTTCCTTCATAAATTGTATAAATCATTGAATAACTTATTCTGAATGTTAAGTTAGAACATTGAAGTTAATCCAGGCTCTAAGGGAAGAGAGAATGGAATTTTTCCCCTTCATCTGCCAACTCTGCATCTCTGATTTTGACAAAGATTTTCAAATCCAGATTTATATGTTTTGTAGAGAACTTGAGATTGCGGTACCTAAAAAGATGGCTAAGTTACTGAGGATCTGGTAACATAGTGAGGGCCGGAGTTTGACCGACTTATCCCTGTAAAAAACCAGGTCTGTTACTACTACACTCTGGTAATTACAGGTGCAACAGATGGATCACTTGGACCTCCTGGCCAGTGATCTACCCACATCAGTGAGATTCAGATTCAGCCAGAGTACTCTGACATCAACATATAGAAGAAATGAAGAAAGACAATTCACATTCAAGCTGCTAAATCAGTTTATGACATGGCAACTCTACTATACTTTGTATCTAGCTTTGTATAAAACTGTTCTTAAGATGTAAAATTATAATTAATTCTTCAAGTATGGAGTAGTTTCCTGTCTGATATACTGTTGTGTTGTGGGAAATATTAAAAAAGGTCAACCGGCCATTTCTCCTGTCCCACCAGTTCATGTTCCTGCTCTAGTATCGATATTGACAGGCCTCAACACTATGTCCTGGTGGGGTCCTCTCAGTGTGTTCTCACCACTGAGCTACTCTCTCGCAGCTAGCAAGTTCATCTCACTTTTACACAATGCCCTGCACACCCCAAGATCAGCCATCTCAGCACCTAGTTACCTGGTAGAAACATGACTCTTAAAGCTTAATTATCCAATCAGATTTATATAACAATAAGACTGCAATTTACAAGATGCCAATACAATAAATAGAGCCAATTGATAAAGATAAAGCTTTAACCCAATTATTCTAACCTTGTGAAAATCTTAGCTACTGTGGTTTTTAAAACCACATAGGAACAGGATCATCTTTATGTTCATCTGCCTCCAGGTTGGCTTCTTCCCTTCACCCCATCTGGTACCTCTCTATCTCTGTCCCCCAAACTCCTAGCTCTGCCCCCCTTTTCCTTTCCAAGCACAGGTCTGCCACTGCCCTAATGTGACTGGACAGAGAAAATCCTGCAACACTGTTGGATTAATGCATATATATATATATATCCACAAATAGAAAATTTAAAAAAATCAGATTATAGTGGAGTTTACCTCTATAATTAACTTTACCACACAAAGTCAGTATTGACAAAAGTTCATTAAGTGTAACTTTGTTGAAAGACAACTATATGGTTTTTAGAGTTAACCATTTATTGCAAGAAAATTGTAGGAGATTTAAAAATTACATCATGTAAGGAAATGAGTAACACAAAAGTCTTAATGAAAATTCTAAGTCATTGTTCAAAACAAGGAAAATATAAATTAACCTAAATGCAATTTACACACATTTTAAACAATAATTTATTTATACTTCCAGTATTTATGTCTGAAAATTTAACTAGTTATTTTATTAAATGTTTAATTATGGAATATCTTTTGTGCAACTCAGTTCCACTTAAACCATTGCTATTTCAACTGATCAGAGATTTTATATATATGAGAGTCATATATCCACTACTTTATGCAGTGTAATGTTAACAAAGTCTATCATTAGAACATAATTGCTTTCTGAGTGCCTCAGAATTATGCTTATGTAACACCTAAGTTAGTTTCTTTTCCTTTTGTTGTGATGAAACACCCTGATATAAGCAGCTTCAATGGAGAAGGTGTTATTTGGCTCACATTTCCAGGTTACAGTCCATTGTTGTCACCTCAAGGTAACAGGGACTTGAGACACTAGTCTCATTGCATGTAAAGTCAGGAGCAGAGAGCAGCTAGGAGATTAGTGCCTTCCTGTCAGTGTTCAGCTTGTTCTCTCTACTCTTACACAGTTTAGCTTCCTCCTTATTATAGAGTGTTACCACCCACAAAGAGAGGGGTGCTTACTTCAATTAAAGTGCGGGATGTCATAATTGTGATAATTTCTATCAGAGACTTTCTGAGTGATTCTAGATCATGTCTCATAGATAAATAAAATTAATTATTGTAACAGGCTTATAGTCAGGATTAGGGCTAAGTGCATTTGACTTATTTTTTTAGAATCCAAAAGTCATTTACATGTTCCTTATTTTGTGCCAGCCTGTTAAATTCAGAGCTGTAGTAATAAATGGGGCATTTTATTAGTCAGCATTCACTCAAGGAACAGACTTTATAGAATGAATCTATCATCTATCTATCTATCTATCTATCTATCTATTATCTATCTCTATATATAATCTCTCTATCATCTATCTATCTATTTAGTTATCTGCCATCTATCCATCTGTGTGTCTTGTCTCTATCTATCTATCTATCTATCTATCTATCCATCTATCTGGTAGGTACATAAATTATGCATAGATAGATAGTAGATACATGGGGATAGATAGTTATAGATAGATAGAGGATAGATAAATGACAGATAAATGATAGATAGATAGATAGATAGATAGATAGATAGATAGATAGATAGATAGATACTGTATTCAGGTTGAGATTCAGCTGTGGTTTCCACAGCTTCTGCTTCTTCTCTCTCAGGGAGTCTACACACTGCTGCACACCAGAAGGATGAAGCAGAATCCTGAACAGATAGGGTCTACAGGATCCAGGTCCATTTGGGAGTGAGTTTCTGGAGAAAGAATCTCTGAAAAATCTCAGTGTTTGAAGATCTTAGCCCATGGACATACCTCTCCTTTGTATGGAGAGGTATTCCAGGAATCCCAGTTACTTGATGGATGGGTGGGTTGTTATTGATAAAGACAAAGTTGAACTTGTAGGGTTGCCAAGGGTTAATGATCTTCCTCAGAGAGAGGGTGACCAGACACATTCAGAGAAGGGGAAGCCCTGCTGGTAAAGGGAGTCCTCGGTAGAATGAGAGAGAGATAAATAGATGGTAGATAGGATGGTAGATAGATAGATAGATAGATAGATAGATAGATAGATAGATAGATAGACTACAGACAGACAGACAGACAGACAGACAGACAGACAGACAGAAAGCAAAAGTGGCTGTCTACCAAAGGAAGGTCCAAGCATCCAGTAGTTCATTCACGAGGCTGGGTGTCTTAGCATAGGAATCCTAAATAAGTAGTTTCTAAAGCCAGTGAGGGAATGGAATTGTCAGAGGGAGATAAAGCAAGCAGGCAGAGAGCAAGTTTTCTTCTCCCAAGTCCTTTATATATAGGCTGCCAGCAGAAGGTGTTTCTCAGACTAAAGGTGGATGTCTCACTCCAAATGATACAAAGTAAAAGTGTGTCTTCCCCACTACAAATTACTTAATTAAGGAAAAGTAATCCTTCACAGATGTACTCAGACACATGAATTTCAGTTAATTTGAGATGAAGTTGACAACCAAGACTAGCCATCACAGACATCTTTTTTTTTTTTTTTTTTTTCTTTTCTGATCTTAGATAAATGGCTTGTTTTATTGAAGTGAATGCCCTTCTCTTGTAAGGTTTTGTAGTTCATATTCATTCAGTAGTGTTAAATTTTGGCCAAGGGTTTTTGGCTTCTACTGAAGAAAGCCTCTGGCTTTTCTCCTTCATTCCATTAAGCATCTAATTGGTAGGCAATGAAAGCAGAGCATGCTTTCCTAAACACGTTAGCACTGCTTTCTTCTCATTCATTTCCTGCTGAATTTTATTTGATAATAT
The DNA here is from genome assembly GCA_902729485.2 of Mus minutoides. Taxonomy (NCBI): domain Eukaryota; kingdom Metazoa; phylum Chordata; class Mammalia; order Rodentia; family Muridae; genus Mus; species Mus minutoides. The sequence goes on along the minus strand of LR749688.1, from coordinate 72,486 downwards.
TTGTCAGGGATTCCCCACTGCAGGCTGCTGCCTATAACTTTTATTTCTCGTGACATGTAGCTTCATAAGAAAAGTGCTAATTTGTCCTTGCTCTTTTTTTCTAAATAATCTGATTTTCTCTGTTTTGTAGGCCTGAAAGACTTATATACATGTGCTGAAGATGCATGTATCTGGCACGTCTCAATTGAGTCCCTTTATAGCAATTTTCTTAGCCTCAAATACCAAGACTGGCCACAACTGTGTAATATCTGAGGTATTTGAGAAAAAATGGAAGTCATGACATTCAGGGCCAATAATATGAACATCTACAAGGGAGTAATATAATGCAAGTGGTCCACCTGTCAAGATATTACAAGTCTAGCATTCTGGCCTGGTTGGAGCAATAAAAGCTGGTGATCAGGTGAGAACTCAGTTATGAAAACAAAATGTCCAGATAGAGTTCTGTTCTTAATGAAATGTACTCACTAGACTCCATAAGATAACATGCTTTTTAGAAATTCTGTCTCTTCTTGGAATCAGCTTAGCCTCTAATTTGAAACACATTAGTATTCAAAATAATTCACAGAAATAAAACATTGAGTAAATGGATGGATTTGTTGTTCTATTTCTAGAACTTACTGGCTAACATGATTGGGTTCAATGTATTAACAAATGTTCCCATTGATAGAGAATATTCTATGTGTTCTCAAGGTAAAGGGATCAAGTGTGGGAAGGAGAGAAGGGGAGAATATGGGCAAAGATAACTGCAATTGCTGGGGGGACAGGACATGTATGGGATGAGCTAGAAACCCAGAACAATGGAAACTCCCAGGAATCTGTGAAGCTGACTCTTGCTAAGATTCCTAGCAATGGAGAATATGGAGCCTGAAACAGGCATCTCTTGTAAATGGATAGGACTTTCAGTGGAGGGATTGAGACACCAACCCAGCCACAAAACCTTAGACCCACAATTTCTCCCTCCAACAAGATGTACTCTGGCAAATATTGAGCAGAAACTCAAGGAATGGTCACCTAACCACTGCCCCAAGTTGAGGTCCATTCCATGAGAGGAAGCTCTGACACTATTAATGATATTCTTTAATACTTCCAGAATGGTGCCTAGCACAACTATCATCTGAGAGGCTTCACCCAGCCACTGATAGAGACAGATACAGAGATCCACAGCCAAACACTAGGCAGAACTTAGGGAATTCTACAGAAATGTGGGATGAAGAGTTGATGGAGCCAGAGAGGTCAAGAATATCACAAGAAAACTTACAGAATCAACAAACCTGAACCCATAGGGGTCTACAGAGAGTGAACCATAAACCGGAGAGCATATGTGGGATAGACCTAGGCTTTTGGTGCCTATGTAACAGTCATGCAACTCCCTCTTCATGTAGGACTCCTAACAGCAGAAGTAGAGGCTGTATCTGTTGCCTCCTTTTGGATTCATTTCCCCTACTGGACTGCCTTGCCAAGCCACCACAATAGGAGAATATGTATGTGCATAGTCTACTGAGAGTTGGTATGCCAAGGCAGATTGATATCCATGGGAGCCCTCCTATTTTGTGAAATTTTCTTAAGAGATAAAGAGGATATCAGGGAGGTGAGGAAAGAAGAAGGAGGGAAGCTCTGATTGGCATATAACATAAATTAATTCATTACAAAAAAGAAACAAAAATAAATGGACCTGGGGAATGAAATCCTCTGTTGGAAGGGAGACAATTAGTTACATGTATGCAAACACTATAAACATAGAGACATCAGAGAACTATGAAAAGTATCAGGTAGCAAAGCAGACACTGTCACAGAAAACAAAGAAAATTAAAGACTGTGTTCTGGACTACTTCTTTCTGTGAGTATCAGAAAAGACAATTATTATGTGTGAAGAGGGAACTACAATGGAAACTACAAGGAGGTCTGCTTATTGGAGGTGAGAAGTCTGGCAGCAGATTCTGGGATGAGGAGATGTCTGGCTACTGATTCCTGGGTTAGGAGTAAGTCTGGCTGTCCTAGTTTATTCTGGTGCTGTGATCTAATATCCCCACTGAAGGAAACCTATGAAAGGTCATTTTAACTCACAGTTTTAGGTCATAGTCTACTGTAGCTGGAAAGAACTTAAAGCAGCTAGTCATGTCACATTCTCAAGAGCAGAGGAAGAATACATGCATACTACCCAGTTAAATTTCTCCACTTCTATACACTACAGGACCCAAATCCAGGGCACAGTTCAACCCATAGTGGCTTAAAAAATTGAGATATTCTCCCACAGACATATGCACAGACCAACTTCATCTAGACAATCTCTCATACAATGTCATGTGCTATATATCAACTGAATATAGCTTGTGTTTATTTGACAATTAAACTGACCACCACATTTTTGGGGGTGTGGGGGTCCTGTACATGCTAATAAACTGTGTCCATGATGTATACTTAGTGCAGTTCTGGTCCACTAAAAGTAGTTCCAATCCCAAGGTTTCCCCTTTAGGTATAATAAGTGTGTTTTTTGTTTGTTTGTTTGTTTGTTTTGTTTGTTTGTTTTTCTGTTTGCAGCAATTTGTTTATTATTCACCTGTTTTTGAATTTTTGAATCATATGTGCAAGGTAAAATATTCATGGAAGGTGTCTGGGAGTTCATGTTGCTCTTTTTCAAAGTCCATGTGTAGCAAATCTGTGAGCTTCTCTAATTCTTTGTCTGTCCACAATGACTCTCAACTATGACCCAGAAAACCAGTCCAAATAGAAGTAGACGACAGTGCATGATATTACCTCATTTGTTGACCTTCTCTCAGTGTCCTAAAAGAATTTGAGACTTAGAGAACTTTCCCTTGGCCAGTCATTTGTAGTGAGGGACAATTCCAGTTTATAGACCTTAGTCTATTAATTATCTACCATGTTGTGGCTTTCCTACTCCATTTAACTTTTTCTCTTCCCCCTTTGCCTCCTGATGAAATTTTTCTACTGAGCATTTGTCAGCTTCTTAGTGAATTAGCTTATTAAGTTGTTCCCACATAGTGGCTTTTAATTCCTTCAGTGCCTATCAAATCTGAGCCTTCAAAGCCCAAATTTTAGAAATCTTTATTCTGTTCCAGTATACCTTTTCTTTCTCCCCCCCCCCATCTCTAGAACATTTTCCCCTTTGTGTAGTATTCCAAAACATCAGGTACCTTCCTGTGAGTGATGCAAATTATATACTTTGAATTTAATTATCTTCCTTAGAAGAATAATGATATTTCTATCAAGGCAGATTAGTAGACAAAAAATGTATCCATCTTTGATACAATTCCTCCTCTACCGACTGCATTGCATTACATTACAATATATTCCTTCAACACTCATACATATAAGTATAGCTTTAAGACCACATTGATATATACTTATTTTTGTCATGAATGTTTTCTTGCATATATGTGTGAATACCATGCAAATCATAACCACAGAGGCCAAAGGAGTTCATTGGATTCCCTGAAATTGAAATTATATTTGTGAGCCACCACTTGAGTGGTAGAAACCAAACACGTCTTCAGCAAGAACAGTTAAGTGCTCTTCAATGCTTAGCTATCTCTCTAGTATCAATAGACAGGCGATAAACTACAATGGAGGATTTATTACTATTACTCTGCTAAGGGTAAGATTATTAAACTGACTTGTAATGACTTATCATTATGCTCATATATTAATGTATCTATCATCCCTTATTAGAGAAGCTTTTACTTGAAGTAGATGGTGATTAACATAAAAATATACAACTGACCAAGGTGCAGAGCTTAGGAGAGTTCAGTGTTAAATGGAATATGCGCACCACACAGCTTCTTCCAAAGATGTAAGGATCATTATAGATGAGGTTGTTCTTGTCTAATACAGACCCTTAAATGGGCTACAGGAGAAATAATGAGATACATAAAATTTCATCAATATGATAGTGGAATATTCTCATAATAAATTAGTAAAATGTCTTACAAGTAATGCTTTTTGGTGGCTTTTGGATGCTTGTCTTCATGTAGTTAACTTTTGTAAATTAATTGGGGTCAGTGTTCACTTTTTTTTCTTAGAGGTCTAGGGTAAATAAAGCATAAAATGAACAAAATAAAGCAGGCATGCCTGTACATGCCTGTAATCCAGCACTCCGAGGTAGAGATAGTATCATAGAAGATTTGATAAAGCCTTCGGAGTGAAATCATGTCTCAAATAAGAAAGCAAAAAAAAAAAAAAAAAAAAAAAAAAAAAAAAAAAAAAAAAAAAAAAAAAAAAAAAAAAGAAAAGAAAAAAGTGAAGTTAATGGAAGTCTATTTTAGATCATACAGAAAACATTGATTTATGCTCTGAACTGTGTCTTGATATTTTAGCTGATTTTATTTTGTCTACATGCCCTTTCTTAGTCTGTGAATGATTTTGTTTTATGCGCAAGACTACCAACATCCTCAATGGGATTTAAAGTTCTATGTTGCACAGTAATCAAGGAAATATGAACAGAAATCATATTTGTCAATTTTCATGTGAAGCCATGTGTTTCATTTATCACAGTGTGCCACAGAGGGAACACAATCGACTTCCTAACATGACATGTGTTTGAAGGATGGAAGTCAACCAGTCTGCTCTTACTAGAAACTGGTTCAGATTTTAATTACTAAGAGAAAGTTTTTATATAAATAATAGTTTCCTATAAATACCTTCAGCTAAAATAAGTTGAAGTAACACATGATGAGATTGTCACCTGCTGTAATTTGTATGAGAACAAGCCCCACAGGATCATAGGTTCTAGTGCTTGGCCACAAGTTAGCAGAACTGTTTTCTGAGTATTGGGAAATGTGGCCATGTTGGAGAAGGTGTGTCACTAGAGGTGGAATTTGTGGTTTCAAAAGCCCATGAAAGTCCAGTGTTGCTGTCTGATTGATGCCTGTACATTGGAATACAAAGGTCTCAGCCCCTGCTCCTGCACCATGACTGTTTTCTTCCTGCCATGATGCTTATGAACTCTTCTACCCTCTGGAGCTATGAACCCCAATTAAATGCTTTCCTTTATAAGTTGCATTTTTTATGCAAATGACTCTTCACAGAAATAGAACAGTAGCTACAAAACCAGCTACATTGAAGTTGCTAGGTAGATTACATGAATAATGCTATTTTTGTGAATGTTTTTTTGTTTTGTTTTGTTTGTTTTTAATCTGACTGAAGGTATTTCAGATACATCTTTATATTTAACAGTGTTGCTAAATAAGATATTTTCAAAGTCAGAGGAAAAGGTTATTTTTTCAAAAGCTTCAAGGAAAGTATTACATAGGAATTGCTTAATGTTTGCACAAACATAGTGTCATAAAATGGCATAGAATATCCTTATCATTGCAGCTAGATATCAAGAAATTAATTTTAAGCCATACAAGAGTTTTAGTTATTTTTCCTAAATTCTATTCTAAGAATAACAAAGAGTCAAAAGAACCTCTGCTTTCTGAACCTAAAATCACAAACTGCACTGTTCCAGGTTTGCCTAAATTTTCAGTTACTCTTGTTAATTTCATAAGTCCGTCACTTTTTGACTCAGTCTTGGGTCATTATTTTCATAAACATACTTGAAACATTTTCTTTGATCCCCGTCATATGCCTCTTCCTTGTTACCTAGTGTTTTTCCTGAGTGATCTGATTCCAGCCGCATTTAAAACCTCTGCTAACTTTCTACCTAATACCACTTGGGTGGTGAATAAAACCTTCTGTTTGTAGTTTTTGTGTTGTGAGATTTGACTTTAGATTCCTCTTCTGAATAGAAATTCTGAACTGAATCTATACACAGAGTAGGTTGTAGAAAAATTGGCATTATCTCAACATTTTTCTTCTTTAAATGACAGTTTGTCTGGTGGCTCACCTTTTAACTGTGAAACATTTAAACCAAATTAGTAACAATTTTTCATTGTTAAAAAAGTGTCTACACTACAGGGTCATGATACAACATAAAATTATAGTAGAATATCATTAGTGTTTATATAATAGAAATAATTCTTCAAAAATAATAGCAATTTAATCATTAAAAACAAATAAAACATTTTAGCTGTTATATAAAGAACTTAAATTTATATTATTTAGAGTATTACTTAGGTTGTGGATAACCAATTTCTTTTGTGATTGGATTTAAGGTCCACTCCATTGGGGGAATTATATGTCTATTGCTGTAAATCTGACCAATACTTGTCCTCTGACTTTCATAGACATGTTGTAATACTGCTTATACATGGATAACAATACACAATACAACAACAACAATAATAGTAATAACAATAACTTAAACAAATTGATAATTAAGTAGTTGCATTTATATCTGATTGTACATCATAATGTTTTAAGTCTGGCTTAATTTGTGAGTTGGATACCACAATCCAATCAATCAATCAATCAATCAATCAATAAACAAACCTCACTTATGTTAAATTTTTATATTGATTCTAAAATTTATTCGGAAATACTAAAAGCTCGTAAGTTATCAGTTTGTATGGCTGAATAATATAATAAAATATTTCAAAAAAGTGTAGGTAGTGTTTACACATTTGATATGCTTCTCTATGACATAAATAATAATTGTTTATCTGAAACAAAACATAAATGATTATACATTCATAACTCTAAATATGACAGATCAGCCTTTCCTCAAACATAGCACTGTTTCCCTATAATCCACATAAGTTTCTTTTATTTTTATGTTATGTACTTTTTCAAGTCTCCACTGACTTGCAAGAAATAAAAGGCAAATGAGTCTTCTTGCTGAATAGACACAATACTGTATTTCAGAATAACTATCATAAAACAAAAGTAATAAAATTACTGGAATCATCACTAATAAAATAAAGCAATATAAATTATGAATGTCTTTTTTATTTTCCCCAAAGTAATGATTATATTTACATGGAATTAAATAAATCCAAACTGTTTTTCTTGCAACTGAAATTACATGTACATATGAAATCATGTGCATACGTATATCTATATATGTAAATATACATACTAATATAGATACTTGTTTATGTAGATTAGGTCTATTCAATTACAAAATGAACTCTGGAAGCATTTCATGATAGAATTTTATCTATCATATGATAGGTTTTAACAGTCGGCTGAAAATAAATAACCTAAACTTTTACAATAGCTGTCACTGGAAAGCTAAACAAAGTCACCATTCATCTGGCTCATACTCACTGTGCCCTTTAGCAGATGTGCTTTTGAATGAATTTATTGGCCTTATGAATAAAGATTAGCCCTCCTCTGTTCCACTCTTTTGGGAAGAACATTATTCTACTGAATAAATGGACATCATATTCAACTAAGTGAATTCTTTTAAAAGGAAAATATTCTTTCAGCTAATCTTTCAGAATTTAAGGTGGTATTGGTTTTCAAGGTAAATTTAATTTAATAGATATCACCACCAACATTTAAAACTATTCAAACAAAGGAAGTCTAGTATAGCCTACCTCATAAATATATAATCATTAAGTTCAACTTTAAATCAAACTTCAAAGAATGTTATAACTACAGTTATAACTGCATTGTATAATTAATAATTTAACTTAATTTATTAGTAGTAACAAAGGTATCTATTTGTGTTTTCTACTGTTTGGTTTTACTTTTAATTTCCAGAGGCCGTACATTTTGTACACTGACATATAGAAACACATATGACAGATGAAAACTTATTAGTAGTTCTTTAAATTCCAAACCAGATATTATAAAACTATGTGAGTGCTAAGAATGGGCAACTCTTACATTTTAGATTTCAGAAGACAGAAGGGTGGGTAAACTTTAAGTTTCAGTGGAGAGTTAGTAACTTTTTAGAACATAGATATTATAATATGTAATGTCAAAATATTAAATTATAATACTTTTATATTTTTCTTGTTAGTAAAGTACAGTTGATCTGAGAGCATGCAACTATTAATACAGGCATTGGTCTGTTTTTTTTTTTTTTGTTGTTGTTGTTGTTGTTTTGTTTTTTGAGGCAGTTTCTCTAGGTAGCCCTAGCTGTCCGGGAACTCACTTTGTAGACCAAGCTGGCCTCGAACTCAGAAGTTCGCCTGCCTCTGCCTCCCAAGTACTGGGATTAAAGGTGGATGCCCAGCTGTTGGTCTGATATCTTAAGGTGATTTCCTGTCTGCTCAGTGTCCTACAGAAGGCCTAAGAAGGCATAGTCCTAGACAAAAACTGGAACAAAGAATGCTTTAACTATTCCTCCTTATTAATTTATTTTGAAAGTCATATAAAAACCCTATTTTAAATCTGTCTACAAAGTTGGAGGTGATAACACAGGCACATAATCCCTGCACTTTGAATGCCAAAGGGGTAAATATAAGACTTCTGTTCCCTCTTCAGATACATAGCAAGTTTTATATAAGCATGAGACACGTGTGATACTTATAAACAAACAGAAATAATTAAAATAAAATAAAATAAAAATACATAAAATAAATACTCTCTCCTCTCTATTTTGTTCTCCCTCTACTCTTGAATTGCTTAGTCCTCAGGAAGCTTGGGGAATTTTCAACTCTATTTTATGGTGTTCCTCCCATGGTACATTAAGGGAGCAATATATATGAGGATATACAGTTAATGATTACACTTGCTTAGAATGTGATTTACAGAATTAGATTTACTTCAAATATTTCTAAAAATACATAGTCAGAAAATTTTGAGATTAAATTTAGGATTAATGTCTATAGTTTTTATTTTTACTATCAAATACCATACTACATGTCACTGAAAGTGAGGCATTGTTTTGGGTCAAGTTTAAGAAGCTATAACATAGTGAGGAGTGACCTGAAAGGAGTTGCTCTGGCTTTGGTTACAGGAGTTCCTCATATATAGGTAGAATGCAGCGAAAAAGAGGGAAACTGGGATATTATCAGTTTTTTGTTTGCTTGTTTTTTTTTATTATTAGATATTTTCTTAATTTACATTTCAACTGCTATCCCGAAAATCCCCTCCCCCCTCCCCCCTCCACCCTCCCTGCTTTTTTGTTGTTATAATTTTTTCCTTCTCCCTTCTTCAGACCTGGATCTCCAACCCACATTCGAGGAAGGTAATACCTCCTAGTTAATTCTTTCTGAATTAAAGCTACAGGCACACATATACACATACATTAGCCTCACTAATGCTTTTGGTGTTTCTTTTTGTTGTTGTATTTTATTATTTTAATTCTAATCACAGCTTCTGTTTTTTCCTCCTCTCACTTTCCCTACCCACCACTCCTCTCCTGTAGACTTCTCTGTTGCCTCTTCAGAACAAAATAAAATAAAACAAACAAACAAAAAAACAAAGCAAATAGCAAACAAACAAGTAAACAAAGAAACGAAAAGCCAGCTTCTTCAAACCTATCAGGACAAAACAAGGTACGATATTGTCAGGTCTCAATATGAGAGCTTTTTCCTTTAATATTTCTAACTCAGTTGAGCTGACAAAGTGAATTAACCAATACAAGATCCAAATCGGAAATGCACTCATGCATCATTAAGCATAGTCTGTGAATAAGATTTACCATCAAGTTCTATACCTAAAAGCTAGAAAGAGTTTAAGGGAGAAGGAGAAAAAGGAGGAGGGGAAGAAAGAGGAAGGAGAAGGTCATTCTCCCAGTTTCAATTACTGGCGATTAATGTAGGCACCTAAAATCAAAAGAACTTTCCCCTTCAACAGTACTTAACATTCTTGTAATATGATTCACAACAGCACTCAACATTCTTATGATTCAGTGGAGAAGAGTCAATGTCATCGTCTGATCTAAAAATGCATGACCAGGAAAGTGATGTGAAATGAAGAGGACACTGCCGACCTGGCAAATACACCTATCTATGCCCATAGCAGCATGCCTGCAGTCACAGAAAATGTGTCTGGTTTCTTACCAGTATATAATGTTTGTGAGAAAGTCAGCAGATCAGGGAAACTACACATCTCAGCAGCTGCTAAAAGAAAATTGGAGACCTAGAAGAGAGAAAGCTCTGATGATGAAACTAAAGTTCAAGAAAGTTGACAGCGTACTCCTCTCTACAAGTATAACCGTTTATCAGAATAGTGTTAGGGTTTGGTGCTTTTTCATGGCATGGGTCTCCAGTCGGCCATTCCCTGTATCTCTGCTCCCTCCCCCAGGCCTGCAGTACTTGTAGACAGGATACATTTTGGGTTGAAAGTTTTGTGGGTGGGTTCCTGTCTCTATCACTCCACTTGGGTTTCTGACTGGCTACAGGAGATGGCCACTTCAAGTTCTATATCCCCAATGTAGTAAGTCACAGCTTAGTTACCCCCACTGACTCTTGGGCTCCTCACTTTTCCCAGGTCTCTGTCTCATCCTGGAGATGCCCCGCCCACTTCCTTATCTTTGTTAGTTGCAGATTTACATTCACTTTCATGTCCTTCTAGCCATATCTCCTATCCTTCCCTATCCATCTAACAGTTGACTCAGACAGATACAGATACCCACAGCCAAACAGTGCATTGAGCTTGGGGATTTTTATGGAATAACAGGAGAAATTAATTCAGTCCAAAGAGGATAGGAACCCCAAAGGAAGTCTAACAGATTCAACTACCCTAGACCCTTGAGCTTCCCAGATCTGAACCACCATATATGGGCTAGACCTAAGCCTTCCTGCTCATATGTAACAGATGTCCAGCTTGACCTTCATGTGGATTCTGAGCTACTGGAGCAGGAGCTATCCCAAAAGCTATGGCCTGCCATATTTCCCAAATATTATCTTAGAGAATTCTGTGGAAGATGGAAGACACTTATTACATTGTAAATACTCATTTTCTTCAACCAGAGAACATAAAGTCTGGAAAATCAAGATAAATTCAACCATGAGGATGGCAGAAAACAGGAGCCTAGCATGGCTGTTCTCTGAGAGACTCTTCCAGCATCTTAGGCATATGCAGATAGATATTGATAGCTAAACATTGGACTGTGGTCAGGAACCCCTATAGAAGGATTAGAGGAAGGATTGACGGAGCTAAAGGGGATGGCATTCTCCATAGGAAGACCAACAGTATCAACTAACTCAGACCCGTAAGAGTTTACAGAGACTAAGCCACCAACCACAGAGAATATGTGGCACATTATGTACCAGAGGACTGCCTTGTCTAGCCTCAGTAGGAGAGGATGTGCCTAATCCTATAGAGACTTGATGCCTCAGGGAAGAGGATTGCAGGGGAGGGATAGAGGTGGGGATAGATGGATGGATGACTGGGACAGATGAAGGAGCATCCTCTAAGTGGCAAAGTGGAGGGCGCTGGGATTAAGAACTCTTGATGGGTGTAAGAAGCACGGCCAACATTTAGAATGTAAATAAATAAATTTTTAATAAGGGAAGAAGGATGACAGGTTTGGTAAAAGGATCAGCAACTAGTCTGCAGGGTCGACAAGCAGCCAGACAACAGAAAGTTGGCAGGGTCTTCAGAGGAAAGGATAAAGATCAACGTGTGCAAGAAGGCATGCCCAGGCTGTTAGTGGTTCTCACACAAGAAAATATAAAATTTATACTCAGCCAAAATGCTGGAAAATGTATTCACAACTCCTGGGGTATAGGGTTGCTGGAGATAGTAAATGAAAGGAGATAATTATTCCTCTAACCATCTTACCATGGCTTTAGGTGAAAAGTCTTTCTTCATGCGTATCTCCTGGCTCCATGGTTGGTATGTTCATTTGGATAAACTCTTTTTTGTTTGTTTGTTTGTTTGTTTTTTGTTTTTCGAGACAGGGTTTCTCTGTATAGCCCTGGCTGTCCTGGAACTTACTCTGTAGACCAGACTGGCCTCGAACTCAGAAATCCTCTTGCCTCTGCCTCCCGAGGGCTGGGATTAAAGGCGTGTGCCACCACGCCCAGCTCTTGGATAAACTCTTAAGCAAAGAAACAACAGTATGAAGTGTTCTAATCTTTGATGCTGTTCAGAATGTCTTATCCTTAACCAAGACCAGTACTAGAATCCAGTCTTTGATCAGAAAGTAGTTTTCCCATGATGGACATCGAAAAGCTCTTTTTACTGCTAACTTTCCTCTCCATTGTCTACAATTACACTTTACATAATAGAGAAATAAGAAATCTTTGGGCTGGAAACACAGCTCAGGGTTTTAGAGTGCTTGACCACTCTTCATCTTCCAGAAGTCCTGAGTTCGATTCCCAGCATCCTCATTATGACTCACGACCATCTTTAATGAGATCTGATGCCCTCGTCTTTTATACATAAAGACTGGTATACATAAAATATGTGAATAAGTAAATCTTAAAAAATAATACTAAGCACAGTCATGGTTTTCTAGGTCATGTATCACTTAGATGAAGGGTATAATTTTTCTACTTTGAAAATGTTACCCAATAAAATTTGTATTGTTATACAACTGCTGTATTTGATGGGAGGAGAGGCCCTTGGTCTTGAGAAGATTTTATGCCCCAGTACAGGGGAATGCCAGGGCCAGGAAGCAGGAGTAGGTGGGTTGGGGAGCAGGGCAGGGAGTAGTGAATAGGGGACTTTCGCGATAGCATTTGAAGTGTAAATGAAGAAAATATCTAATAAAAAAAAAGAAAAAAAAAGAAAATATGCAATTTGAATTATTACCAATTCAAGGACTAGCAAATGGTATGCTTTTAACCAAGAAGATTCCTGAACGTTTGAAAGTAGTAGCACATCCGTTGTGAGGGCCACTGAACTTAATTGGTTTGAGAGTTTTCCTGTTTCATAGTCCATGGGTCTGATTTTTAGTATTCTACATTTGTTGACATCAAATTTCTTTTGTCACATGTCATCATATTTAAGAAGCAAATATTTTTCTCACTTTAGTTCTAAAATATTTATAGTTATCTCATTTTTTTAAATTTCAGTTTTAAAACTTACTTTCTCCATTATTAGTTCTATTTGAGAAAACACATCTTTACCTGATTCTCAAATCTTTCAAAGGAATAACTATTTTAAGATTTACAAGGTCTTAAAAAATTAAATTAAAATACAGTTTTATTGAAGTAAATAAACAAACAAACAGGCAAACTTAAAGCACATTGTAATATCCTAGTGCCATTGAAGGGTCTATATTAAATAACATTTGTTTTTTCTAATCTCTAAACAGAAAAATAACCAATGAAAGTGTAACACATTTAGCTTGAATAATTTCATCAAAATGTTAAAAATAATAATGAAATAATTTTTTAAAAATGTCTTACAATGAAGAATGCATTTATTTATTTATTTATTTATTTATTTATTTATCAGTATAGGGGATTAACACAAGAATGAAGAATGTTTTAAGATGTTTTGTTTTGTTTGTTTTTCAAGACAGTATTTCTCTGTGTTAGCTCTGTCATGGAACGCACTCTGTAGAAAAGGCTGGCCTTGAATTCTGAAATCTGCCTGCCTCTGCCTCCCAAGTGCTGGGATTAAAGGCCTGCACCACCTCTGCCTGGCCCTGTTTTAAGCTTTTATGGTTCATAAGTATTAAATATTAAAATTTGGCATCAATGTTCTCAAGACTAACAGCACACATAGGTAAAAGTTAAGCAAGACTATCAGTAAATAATTATACTCATGTACGTGTAATTATAATTGAAATATATAAATTTGTTACTTTTGGCCAGTTCAGTTTTATTGTGTTTGATTTATCTGATTTTATTTTATTTTAATATTATTTTTTAGATGCCTGCTTGTTCTCTAAGAGAAAACAGAAAGGTTATGGTGTGAATGGGAAGGAAGGTAGGGTGAAACTTGGAGGAGTTGGGGAGTTAAAAACAAAATCAGAATATATTGCATAAAAATGTCAAATTTCAATGAAAAATAAAACATCAGTCGAATAGAAAATATATGAGAAAAAACATCAAGATATTCATAAAGCAAATATGGGGGAAGTATTCTAAAAATATAAGGAACCTTTCCTTCTATTCAACCAAATTCTTTAAGAAAATTAACTTTTTTCATAAAATTACGCTTGATACTTATAGATTTTCAAAAGAGGAACATAGGCTCTTCAAATAAATCTAAAATTTCCTAGAGCCATGTATTGCTTATGTGGATAATTTGATTGTTGTTTCTAATTATGTTAAACTTAAAATATTATCAAAATAATATGTTAATTCATTTTTATTAGAAGAACATGTATTTATAGAATGTCTTTGGGATGAATTCAAATTAATGCATTTTAAAGATTAAGGGTCACCATAAAATTGTCTTCATTTTTTAACTCTAGAAGTATACATAGAAGTGTGCCTTTCTGAGCAGACCCAGTATGTCCACAGGTGATATTTATGTATTTATTTGTGTATTTGTATATTTCACACAATGGTTAAATAAGTGGGGATGTGAATTTGGGAATGAGTGAAAGCTGGCATAAAAGGGATAGGTAAAAACAGGAGATAGAAAATCATGTAATTGATAAGTAATGATATAACAGATTAAATTGCATGAACTCATTGCTGGATGTGATATACAGTTGTAGTACTACATTCTAGAAAGCCAGTGGCAGATTTCAGACCATCCTGTGCACAAAGACCAGCCTAAAAAACTTGAAAGACCACTTGACAAAGTGGAAAAGTAGAATTCTTTTGTTAGAATTCTCTAAAAAAAGATCGCTTATTATGAAAAAAATAAAACATAGGGAAAAATAAGGTATATATGTTCGTTTTCATATATTCATTTTCTATAATTTCATTATACTCCTTGTGGTAATAAACATTTGACAAAACACAGATAAGATTTCATATAATAGTGCATACTATTGAAAGCCACCTGAGGTATTGTAATAACCATGTTCATAGAAGAATGAAACACATAGTGCAAACATGGGATTGAATTATCCATTAACATATGAGTAGATAAATTAAATATAGCACAAAATTAGACATCAAAATAATATACTTTCATGAAGAAGACTGGATATTCAAATCTCCAGGCCATTGTTGCCTATGGTTCTCATTCTATTTTGATCTCCATGAAATTTAGTGCCCCAGGTTACACATCGTAATGAGCATTATTCCTCCCATGTTCAGACACTAACATTTTTGCTAACAATTTCATTACTTGACTATTATATCATCTATAAACACATCACAAGATTCAGTTGTGTGAATGCTTTACTTGGTATTTTCAACTATATGATCATGAAGAACATTCATTGGTAGTTTTGCTGGTTATTTTATTTTTATTTACCTTTGGAATGCTCTATATCTTCTGTATTTTTTAAAGTGTCTTCAGAGTTCAGAGTTGATGCTCATAATTTTATTGACCAAATGAGTTCAAAAGGAGAGCCACACCTTTCTAAATGTCTAAGGCTTGTGATAAGCAATGAACCATTGCTTCACTGCAGTGCTGCTAGAGCCTGCATGCTAATGAGAAACTCCTTTTGCTGGCAAATAGCACAAACCATACACAGTTACCAATACTGTAACAAATCGGGAACTGTGACATAAGAAACCAATTGGTATTATGACTTAAAAAGAACATTCTGTTGGAAAAAAAAAAAGGAAAAAAAAAACTTAGGTAGTGTTGTTAAAAAAAAGTTAATAGGTATGAAAATGACCACAAAGGGAAGGTGAAGGTCGCGTCAGTGCTTATTATATTGTACCTATAAGAGAGACAAACAGAAAGCACAATGACTCAGTAGCTAGGAAGTCTTGATGGCTTTCCAGAGGACCATAGTTCATTCCCAGCACCCATATCAGTAGGTTTACAACACAGATGCAGTTCCAGGAAGCCCTACATCTTCTTCAGCCCTTTAATGGCACCTGAAATTATATGGCATATGTTTTAATACACATATACATACACACATGCAGATAAATATGCCTTTTAAAATAGAGGTAGTAAGTAACTATGAGTTAATTCAGTTATATTCATTGTTGAAACTATCTAAGGATGACACTTGTCTCTCAGAGCTTGTCTATAAGGCCCGTGCATGAACTGGCCTGGTCACTGCAATTACAGTTTTTAACAGGAGCATCAGCATGGAGTTCTGTCAGGATTGGCCATCAGAAAAGTGTGGATGATCCCAGCGTCAATAATGACAATGTTGAGACCAGAAATAGTCTTTTATGAATCCCATCTCATGACTTGGTGGCTGGTGGATCATAGCAAACAGAGGAAAGAACATTGGTTATAGAAACTGACTCAATAGATATTGATTTGGTTCTTTTGACAGTACTGTAATTAGAGAGAGGTTACAAGGCTGAGTATACTGATACAGAGATCCTATAAATATTATTTCTGATCAAAAAATCTTATCAAGGTGACAATATTTCAAGACCATGTACATATACTTTACCATTGATTTGGATCAAACACGTATAAAAATGGAACATGGAGAGTAGACTACTGAGGACCTGGGGATGAAGTGGGGTATAGTAATAGTCAAGCAGGCAGAAGGCTTTGGTTTCTGTCTGTGAATAGCCTTCAATACTTCGTGTGTGTGTGTGTGTGTGTGTGTGTGTGTGTGTGTGTGTGTGTGTATGTGGGTGTCTATGTGTGTGTGATAGATTAGATAGATAAGATAGATAGATAGATAGATAGATAGATAGATAGATAGATAGATAGATGTGATAAGAGATTATTTGTCATATTTAAAAACACCATATAGTTCTATGCTAAACTCTAGTATGTATTACTGAAACAGAAATCAAAGATAGAAATACCAATTCATTCTTCCTTCACTCTGCTGATTAATTAAAAATATATACTTATCATCACTTTATACTGGACTCCTGAATAGCAAGTCTTAATCTTTAAATATAAAAATCCCTATTAAAAGCTAAGTAATTCCACAATGGAGTACTACTCAGCTATTAAAAATAATTAATTTATGAAATTCTTGAGCAAATCGATGTATCTGGAGGATATCATCCTGAGTGAGGTAACCCAATCACAAAAGAAGTCACTTAATATGCACTCACTGATAAGCGGATATTAGCCGAGAAACCTAGAATACCCAAGATACAATTTCCAAAACTCAAGAAAATCAAGAAAGACCAACGCGTGGATACTTCATTCCTCCCTAGAATAGGGATTAAAATATACATGGAAGGAGGAGCAGAGACAAAGTTTGGAGCTAAAATGAAAGGATGGACCATCCAGAGAGTGCCCCACCTGGGTGGTCCATCACACAATCAGCCACCAAATGCAGACAGTACTGCATACGCCAGCAGGTTATTGCTGAAAGGACCCTGATATAGTTGTTTCCTGTGAGGCTTTGACAGTCCCTGACCAATACAGAAGTGGATGCTCACAGTTATCTATAGGATAGAACAGAGGGTCCCCAATGTAGGAGTTAGAGTTAGTACCCAAGAGCTGTAGGGGTCTGCAACCCTATAGATGGAACAACAATATGAACTAATCAGAACCCCAGAGCTGATGTCTCTAGCTGCATATGTATTAGAAGATGGCCTAGTAGGCCATTATTGGGGAAGAAAGGCCCTTGGTCTAGCAATGTTTATATGCCCTAGTACAGGGGAATGCCAGGCCCCAGTAGTGGGAGTGGGAGGGTAGGGGAGCAGGGAGGGGGGAGGGTATAGGGTACTTATGGGATAACACTTGAAATGTAAATGAAGAAAATATCTAATAAAAAAAAAGCCAAGTATTTCTAATACTGAAGTTAAGACACTTGTGTAGATATATTAAGGCCTCATGTCGTCAGATGACCAATATCAATGGGGTGGGAAATCATTATGAAACACTGAATATACAGAATAGAGCTGAGTCTGGTGCTGGGCATTAGAGCATGTGTTGGTGATAAAGCCTTTGTTCATCAATGGTTAGATAAATCACAGTACTGTCTTATATAAATTTCTGGATCATCCAAATGTGTCCCCACAGTTGTTGTAGATGGAAATGATGGGTCTTCATTGTAATCACTGTAGAGAGGAAGAGGTAGAGGGAGTTATAGTTTCCCATGTGGTCTAAATTTCCCAGTGGATACTAGAATACATGCCTTTTGAGTATTCCTCGATGTTCTTCTTTGTGTTTTTCAGTTTTGGATTCTTTCCTCAGGCATCCTCCATGACTTTCATCTACTCTCATTTGGTGGAGGTATGTTTATACCATGAGTGTATGTTTATACTATGAGATCTCAGGGTAGTTAATGTGCCTGAGAAGTATCTCCAACTAAAGGGGCATAGAACTGATGAATGTCCAGGCTGCTCTTTCCTCAACTGGAGAAATTTTAGAATTATTCATAGCTCTTCAGAGATTTCTAAAAGGCACTCAACCTAGCAGTCCACAGTGGGTATGAGTTCTTCACCAGACTGTGACTGACTTTACTCTGTTAGTTTCTTGCTTTTCCACATATTTTTTCTCTGTTTTTAGGCTTTATCTGCAAAAGAGACCCTTTCTAGCTACACCATCTGCTTTGTTTTCTTTATTGTAAAATTAATTATCAATCAGGTTGGTTTTATTTCCTTCTTTCTCATCAAGAGTTGTGCTGTAGATATGTCCTAATCCTCTCTTTGATGGATGACTATTTTATAAGTGATAATAGTTTAAAAATTTCCCTGAGAATATCTGCATTTAATTTTCATTTTTCAAGTTTCTTTAACTAAGTTGCTTACATTTTAAAATGATTCAAATGCTTTATAATAGAAATTGGAAGTTTTAAAATTGTATTTAGAGACATTTTGTGTCCATAGATACAAATATGATCCTTCAATTCAAAAGCTACAGAATTCAAATTATGTGAAAATACATCTGATAAGTTATATCTAAAGTCTTCAGGCTATGAGAATTATCCAAATATCATAGTATTTTGAAAATGTCTAGTATTATGATAAATCTTTTTATTTAAATTTTGCAATCATCTAATTCATGATAAATTATGAGATTATAGTATTATATATATATATATATATATATATATGTGTGTGTGTGTGTGTGTGTGTGTGTGTGTGTGTGTGTGTGTTACTGAATATATCTATGTGTACCTGGGTGTATCTATGTGCACCATATGTGTGTATTTACCAGTGCAGGTCATAAGAAGTCTCAACTACCATGGAACTGGAGTTACAAGTGGTTATGAACAACTGAATCTGAATGCTGGGAAGCAAACCCAGGTCTTGTGAAGAGCAGTGAATGATTTTTTTTTTTTTTTTTTTTTTTTTTTTTGCTTTTTTTCAAGACAGGGTTTCTCTGTGTAGCCCTGGCTGTCCTGGAACTCACTTTGTAGGCCAAGCTGGCCTTGGACTCAGAAAACTGCCTGCCTCTGCCTCCCAAGTGCTGGGATTAAAGGCGTGCGCCACCACGCCCGGCTCGAGCAGTGAATGATCTTAACCAAAAAGTCATATCTTTCTCTCTAGCACTGATAATGACAAAACACAACCAAACAAGCAAAAAGATAATTTTAAAAAGAGAAGTAAACACAATAGGACTGAATATTTTCTTGAGAAATATACTCAACTTCATCCTCTATACTTTAATGTTTTCTATTTCCTATAATCCCAGCAGATGCAAGACAAATTACACTAGAACAAAATGTCCCTGTATTAGCGCCAAATACTTTTCTTTCCATTGCTTAGTATAAGCTGATATCTATTGTAATTAATAGAGTGCATGAAAACTTTACATCATGCAGAATTCCTTAGTACAGTTATCATGCAGAGAGTATTACATTTATTTTTTGAGACTGCTGATTATGCCTTTAAAAAACTATACAAAGCACTAGAGAAATGGAATTATTTAAGATAATATATATGAAAACACTACCTTTAATCATATATTCAGCAACTTATATGAAAGATGACACATCGTTATTTTGTTTATGAGTAAAATTTTTGTAATAATGATTTGGTGTTTCCATAACTTTCTTAATGAGTTATAAGATTAATATTATAATATGAATCTCTCACAAAAATCACTGTCTTTGGATATATGTGTCTGATTTTATGAGCCCAGTTTTCACCATCCCTTTGAATGTCACATTTTTCATTGAAGTGCTGTGTTAGGTAAAATGAATCAATTCCTCTGCTGTTCTTTCTTCAATCAGTGATACTATGAGTGATGGTATAGAACCATTCTCTAAATATGCAACAGGAAATTGGAAGAGGTAATTTTTAAGGAGTTTTGCCTCCTTTTATCTGGAAGAGAGTATAGATACTATAAAAGTATTGGGAATAGTCATTGAAATTTTAGCCATTTTCTTTGATTCATATTCAATAAATAAGACTAAAACATAAATGTTATAATTTTGTATTTTGAATATATAAAATTTATAAATTTTTACATGCTTTGTTCTGCTTTCATAATTTCTTATGAATGTCTTTCTTTTTAGCACTGACTTCACATTGTTATAATTAAGGTAACTAAATATTTGCTTTATATTAATAAATATTCTAATCTCAAAGTAATTAGTCTGTACAAAGCATTTGATATTTCTATTAAAATACTTTTCAAATTCCCATTTTTTTGCCTTATCAGTGTTCTTTATATAGTTAAAATCACCAGCAGAAAAACAGAGCTTTAATTCACTACTCATTTGGAAAAAGCAAACTAAAACCAAATTCAGATCATATGACAACATAAGGAAGAAACATATTAAATAATTAAGAAATAAGAAATGTGTAAAAATTAAAATTGCTGTACATTGATTGTTTTAAACTAGTCAGATAGGTAATGTGTTATGTGATGTTTAAAACTCTAAAAAAAAGAACTGTTGCTAAAATATGGAATCCCACTTCTGTGTTTATAAGAAAAAGAACTAAAATGGAGATCACAAAGATGGAGATACATTCTGATGCTCACAATGACCCTATAATAGGAGAAAGGGCCTAGCAAAAAACAAAAACAGAAAACAAAAACAAAAACAAAACTTAACATCTATCAACAAATGAAGAAATTCAACTTACTCATATTAAAAACGGCTTGAGACCTGGGAGGGGAGAGAACCTCAGGACCTTAGATGTAATGCCCAACAGTGGGGAGAAAGAATTTGTAAAGTCTTCCTCCAGTAGAAACACAGTCATCGAGTGGAGGGATAGGGTTGCCATCCCACAATCAAAAACTCTGACCCAAAATTGCTTCTATCTAAAATAACTGCAGGGACAAAAATCGAGAAGAGCTGGAGGGAAAGGAGATCCAGTGACTGGCCCAAATTGGAATCCAGCTCAAGGGGAGGATCCAAGGCCTGACATTATTACTGATGCTATGATGTGCTTACAGACAGAAGCCTAGCATGGCTGCCCTCTGAAAGGCCCAACAAGCAACTGCCTGTGACAAATGCAGATGCTCATACCCAACCAATGGACTGAAGTCCAGGACACCTGTAGTTGAGTTAGGGAAAGGCTGGAAGAAGCTGAGGAGGATAGCAACCATGTAGGTAGTCCAGCAGTCTCAACTAACCCCCTGAGATCTCTCAGACACTGAGGCACCAACCAGGCAGCATACACTAGGTGGTCCGACGCCCCACAACACATATATATGTACTGTGTCTGAACTTAGTGAGAGGATATAGATGTGCCTGACCCTCTAGAGACTTGAAGCCCCAGGGAGTGGGGATGCCTGACAGGGTAGGGTGGAGAGATGGGGACAGCCTCTTGGAGACAGCAGGAGTTGGAGGTTTGAGGAGAAATGGAATGAGGAACAGTCAGAGGGCAGATGGGGGACTGGGAGGGAGATAATGACTGGACTGTAATAAAAAAATTAAAGATAAATATCTAAAAAAGAAAAAGGCAGGGGGATTGAAGGCCACCATGAAGACTAAATGGCAGATTATGGTGGATATGATAGAGGACATGTACAAGACTACTATGAAGACTTCATGTGACATTTTATCTTCTGGTGTCTTCTTTCTGTTGCTTATAATCCCTTCAAAATGTAGCACAACTTTCTTTCCTTTCAGTTCTTCCTAATGCTACAATCAGAAGAGCAGTATCTTTTGTGCTGGTTATTTAACCCTTGACACTCAGGTGCTAATGTGCAAAAGAGGAAACTTGGACCTTTTTGCCAAGGGGTTAAAACTGGGAAACTTCAGTTGTTACTAAGTCGTAGTTTTAAAACAAAACAAACTTAATAATGTTGTTATTGTTGCACTCCGATTCCACAGCACCAATCACTAAATTGGAAACAAAAGTTGCAACATGACAATAACAACAAAAAGCATAGTATTTACCAGCAGGATTCAGTAATACAACCTTAACCATACCTCCATGAACTACTTCTTAACTTGTCAAGAAAACAGTTTACAGCAAGGGCATATGGGATGCACCAAGTATTAAAATTGTTTTGCTTAAAATTGAGGTGAATATATTAAAAAAAAACTGTTATAAAGAAGACTGCTGATCTCAGAGTAAAGACACCGTGGTTGAAAAGTACCAGTTTAATACTTAAGTTTTTTTTTTTTTCTATTGGATATTTTCATTATTGACATCTCAAATGTTATCCCCTTTCCCGGTTATCCCGATGGAAAGCCCCTATCCCATACCCCTCGCCCTGCTTCCATGAGGGTGCTCCCCTTACCCACCAACCCTCCCTCATCTCTGCCCTGGCATTCCCCTACACTCAGGCATCAAACATTCACAGCACCAATTGCTCCTTTTCCCACTGATATCAGAGAATGCCATCCTCTGTCCATATGCAGCTGCAGCCATGTATCCCTTCATGTGTAGGGGGTCTGGTTGGTTGATATTGTTGTTCTTCCTCTGAGGTTGCAAACCCCTTCAGCTCCTTCAGTCCTTTCTCTAACTCTTCCCTTGCGAACCTTGCCGTTAGTCCAATGGTTGGCGGCAAGCATCCACCTCTGTGTTTGTCAAGCTAGGCAGACCCTCTCAGGAGACTGCTATATCAGGCTCCTGTCAGCATGTACTTCTTGACAACCAAAATAGTGTCTGTGTTTGGTGACTATATATGAGGTGGATCTCCAGGTGGGGCAGTCTCTAGATGGCCTTTCCTTTAGTCTCTACTCCACATGTTGTCTTCATATTTCCTCCCATGAGTATTTTGTGCCCCCTTCTAAGGAGAGAAGCACCCACACTTTGGTCTTCCTTTTTCTTGAGCTTCATGTGGTATGTAAATTGTATTTTGGGTATTCTGGGCTTTTGTCTAATATCCACTTATCAGTGAGTGCATACCATGTGTGTTCTTTGGTTACTGGATTACCTCACTCAGAATGATATTTTCTAGTTCCATTCATTTGCCTAAGAATTTCATGAAGTCACTGTTTTTAATAGCTGAGTAGTATTCCATTGTGTAAATGTACCACATTTTCTATATCCATTCCTCTGTTGAAGGATATCTGGGTTCTTTCTAGCCTCTGACTACTATAAATAAGGCTGCTATGGAACATGTGTCCTTCTTATATGTTGCAGCATCTTTTGGGTCTATGTCTATGTCCAGGATTGGTATAGCTGAATACTCAGGTAATATTCTGTCCAATTTTCTCAAGAACCACAAGATTGATTTCCAGAGTGGTTTTTACCAGATTTCAATCCCACCAACAATGAAATAGCGTTCCTCTTTCTCCACATCCTTGTCAGCATCTGCTGTCACCTGAGTTTTTGATCTTAGCTATTTTGGCTGTTCTGTGGTGGAATCTCAGGGTTGTTTTGATTTGCATTTCCCTGATGACTAAGGATGTTGAACATTTCTTTAAGTGCTTCACGGCCATTCAATGTTCCTCAGTTGAGAATTTTTTCTTTATCTCAGTACCTCATTTTTAATAGGGTTATTTGATTGTCTGCAGTCTAATTTCTTGAGTCCTTTGTATATATTGGATATCATCCCTCTATCAGATGTAGGAATGATAAAGATCTTTTCCTGTTCTGTTGGTTGATATTTTGTTCTATTGACAGTGTCCTTTGCCTTACAGAAGCTTTACAATTTTATGAGGTCCTATTTGTCTATTGTTGATCTTAGAGCATAAACCATTGGTGGTGTGCTCAGGAATGTTTCCCCTGTGCCCATGTTTGAGGCTCTTCCCCACTTTATCTTCTATTAGACTCAGTGTATCCTGTTTTATGTGATCCACTTGAACTTGAACTTAGTACAAGGAGATAAGAATGGATCCATTTACATTATTCTACAAGCTGACCACCTGTTGAACAAACACCATTTTTTTGAAAATGCTATTCTTTTTCCACTGGATGTATTTAGCTCATTTTTCAAAGATAAGTGATCATGGGTTTGTGGGTTCATTTCTGGGTCTTCAATTCTATCCCACTGATCTCCCTGCCTGTCTCTGCACCAATACAGTTTTTATCACTAGTGTTCTGTAATACAGCTTGATGTTAGGAATGGTTATTCCCCAGAAGTTCTTTCATTTTTGAGAATAGCTTTCACTATCATGGGTTTTTTGTTATTCCAAATGAATTTGAGGATTGTTCTTTCTAACTCTGTGAAGAAGTGAGTTGAAATTTTGATGGGGATTGCATTGAATCTGGACATTTCGGCAAGATGGACATTTTTTACTGTATTAATCCTGCCAATCAATGAGCACAAGAGATCTTTCCATTTTCTGAGGTCTTCTTCAATTTCTTTCTTCAGAGACTTAAAGTTCTTGTCATACTGATCTTTTACTTCCTTGGTTAGAGTCATACCAACGTATATAATATTATTTGTGACTATTGTGAATTGTGTCGTTTCCCTACTTTCTTTCTTGTCCTGTTTATCCTTTGAGTAGAGGAAGGCTACTGATTTGTTTGAGTTAATTTTATATTCAGCCATTTTGCTGAAGTTGTTTATAAGGTTTAGGAGTTCTCTGGTGGAATTTTTGGAGTCACTTAAGTATACTACCACATCATCTGCAAATAGTGATATTTTGACTTCTTCCTTTCCAATTTGCATCCTTTTGACCTCATTTTTGTTTAATTGCTCTGACTAGGACTTCAACTACTATATTGAATAGGTAGGGAGAAAGTGGGAAGCCTTGTCTAGTCCCTGGAAATCTAGTGGGGTTGCTTCCATATAGTTTGATGTTGACTACTGGTTTGCTGCCTATTGCTTTCACTGTTTCAGTATGGGCCTTGATTTCCAATGTTTCCAAAACTTGCCATGAAGGGATGCTGAATTTTGTCACTTGCTTTCTCAGCACCTAATGAAATGATCATGTGGTTTTTTTCTTTGAGTTTGTTTATATAGTGGATTATGTTGATGGATTTCCGTATATTGAACCATCCCTGCATCCCTGGGATGAAGCCTACCTGATCGTGATGGATGATTGTTTTGATGTGTTCTTGGATTCCATTTGCAAGAATTTTATTGAGTATTTTTGCATCGATATTTATAAGGGAAAATGGTCTGAAGTTCTTTCTTTTTTGGGTCTTTGTGAGGTTTTGCATCAGCATAGCTGTGGATTCACAGAATGAATTGGGTAGTGTTCCTTCTGTTTCTATTTTGAGAAATAGTTTGAAGAGTATTGTTATTACATCTTCTTTGAAGTTCTAATAGAATTCTGCTCTAAATCCATTTGGTCCTGGGTATTTTTGTTTGTTTGTTTGTTTGAGAGACTTTTCATAACTGCTGCTATTTCTTTATGGGTTATGGAACTGTTTAGATGGTTTGTCTGATCTTGATTTAACTTTGACAACTGGTATGTGTTTAGAAAAATTTCCATTTCATACACAAGATTTTAGTGATCAAAACACTCTGACTTTGAAGCAGAAGAAGGTAAACTTACTGGTCAACTCTCCAGTGCATTGAAAATCTAGTTATTTATCAGCATGTTTCTATGGATGGAGGACTTCAGATGAATGGGGGAACTCTCCTTCTGTTTGCCTGATTCAAGTGTCTGAGAAACAAATCTTTTTCTTCTAGTCTGCAATGGAAAACTTTTAACAGTGTTTGGCATTTTCTTTTCTTTATAAAACATGCTCAGCAAACTGCACTGGTTAACTACAGTTTGGTAAATTGTTATATTAACAATTATGACACCTGCAATGTTTTATAAGGCAACTAATTTTATAAATTTACTATTATGAGGACTAAATAAATAAATAAATAAATAGGCTTAAGTGAGTTGGATAATGCTGCTTCATTGACAAAATGCATAGATTCAGAAGAGAGTGTTCTAAGTGAATTGAGTCACAAAGAAACAAATAACACACTCTTCCTTTTACCTGAGTCTTTGAAGATAGTCATAATACAGAAGTAGATCACAAAATAATGATTCCCCGAGAATGAGAAAATGGCTGTGTGGTTTGAATGATAATGGAACCAATAATCTCATTTATTTGCTTGATTCATAGTTGGTGGGACTGCTTGAAAAGGATTAGGAGGTATGGCCTTGTTAGAGGACATGTGTCACTGAAGGTTGGCTTTGAGGCTTCACAAGCCCATGACAGGCTTAGTCTCTGCCCAGTTCTCCTGGGTCAGATACAAGCTTTCAGCTATTGTTCCAGTGCTCTGCCTGTCTGCCTGCCAGCCTGCTTCCATGCTTCCTGCTATGATGATCATGGAGTAAACCTCTAAAAGTGTAAGAAATTCTCGAATTAAATGTTATTTATTTATTTATTTATTTATTTATTTATTTATTTATTTATTTAGGTGTCTTGGTCATGGTGACTCTTTATCAGAACAGTAACTACAATGATGACATATTAAAAATCTGTGTTTCAGTTCTATAAGAGAAAAATCACTGAATGGTACACTGTACACTACAAAACATACTATTAACAGTGAGATTTCAAACAATGTGGCTTACACCAAATCATAAAAATAAAATGCCACAAGTTTTTGAGTATGAGTATGGCAATAACATGGACATATCTATATCACAACTCTGGAGGTCATGGATGTATTATACTGTATTGCATAATGTCAATCAATTATTAGATTTAACTCATTAAAATATTCTAGTGAGAAACCATTTTCAAGGATTGGAGTTGCAAAGAATACAAAACAGTGTCCTTATTTCTGCTGCTCTTTTAATGGGAGTTTTGTTAATTCTAATGTCAAAAAAAATTCTCCAGGAAGATAAGAAGAAAAGGGCTAAATCAGTTATGTCTTGCACTAACTACACTGTGAATATCTTTTCCTGACAACATTTTTTCTGGAACAAACTTTTTCTCAGGCTTTGTGACAAGATAATAACAGTCCTTGGGGTCATTTAAAATGTTGTGGTCAATCTGCTATCCAACTATGTTCTCAATGGACTTAAATCAATCTGTCTTCTAGAAAGCAAGATAACTGATGTTACTCTAATGTGTACTTCCTGTATAATAAGGTTCTGCAACCTGAAAATACATACCTTAAACCTGAAATCATCTACTTTTCCATGGCACTGATCAAGATATTGTACGTGTGTGTGTGTGTGTGTGTGTGTGTGTGTGTGTGTGTGTGTGTGTATAGATAGATAGATAGATAGATAGATAGATAGATAGATAGATAGATAGATATAGAGAGAAAGAGAGTTGTGATTTTAATTTGCTGAAAGTAGCCAACATTTGAAGCTACATTAAGTACAACAGATATCCCACAAATGTAAGAATCAATATAGAGATATAGACTGTTAATATTTGTTAGAGATTTTGAGTATTATTCTGGGTCAATTGGAGTAAAGAAAAAGAAAATGATTTCTTCTCTTTTAAATTTTGTTAAGATCTCTGTGAAAAGAAACAAATGTGTTTTATGTGCTATTTAATAAAAGCAGAAAAAAATCATTTTGTTATGAGCATGAAATACGGAAAGAAAGAAGTGATCTATATACAACAGATTAAAAAAACAGACCACTAACCACAGACAACAAATAGACAAAGACAGGGAGTGAAGTGGAGAATTCAAATTTGGACTCTATCTTAGCCAAAACTACTCCAAGAGGAAGTCTCATTATTTTTAAATGCAGTAGCCTTCATTGACTAACACATCTATACATGTTCCACATAAGTTTGCTGTTCAGTATTTCTCTTTGGAATGACACTTGCTGGCTGATATTTTAAATTGCTACATAACAATCCTTATCACTATTGTTATACTCCTGCAATCTCAGTGCACCAGTGTGATCAAAGCATTTTATTTTGATACTTAATTGGTGCAGTAATGTCACTGACTTCGAGGAGTAAAGGAATCAATCAATATGTTGGTTTTATTGCAAAGGCACCCTGGGATTTATTTCACAAGTGAGGAGATCTCAGTCACTTTCTTTCCTGTACCTCAACAACTCTATTCAAACATTTCAATAGAAAAATCTAGCCAAATGTACCAGGAGAAGAGAAAAGGCAAGAAGTCAAATGTTAAAAATAAAAGTAACAATAGATGTGAACTCTGTGACCTTAAGTAAAAGGAAACTAAAGTACAAAGTGCAGTGTTGAACAAAGCCCCACTGGCTCCGAGAAACATCTGCAGCTCACTGCCTGTGCCGGCTGCCTAACAGATGAAATTTAACTACACTAAATACTCTCTTCTTACTCCACTATAATTGAAGAGCTATGGTGCACAGGGCATCGAGTAGTGTGTTCACACTAAACTAAATGCCAATAAAGTGTCCTGTTTAACTAAGTTTTGCAGCATGCTCAAATGTATTTGAAGCAAAATATACTTTCTAAATAACCCATCAGAAATCACCTTTTAACATGTTCCATTAGCACCTGAAAAAGCAAAATGAATCTTTTCTACCTTCATTCACTTTCCCGTTGGTATCTCTACTTTATCCGCACAGTTTTTAAAGTGTTAATGTATTGCCCTAATTTAGTGAAATACATTATTTAGTTGCTAAAGTGAACTAATAATAACAATATAGAAAATTACATATTCTCACTATATTGTTTGATGAAGAATATGTGAATTAAGTTTTTTTAATTAATGTTATTCATGCATATGTATTGACTTTGGGTATATCTATGTACCACGTGTGCACCTGGTACTCACAGAGATGAGAAGAGGGCAACAGAACACCTGGAACTTGAGTTACTGCTTGTTGTGATTGAACCTGTAAGTATTGGAAACTGAGACCTTGTTTTCTGCTGAGCCATCTCTCCAATCTTAGCTTCCCTAATGCTTGCCTATTTTGTTGACTTTATGATTTTACCTTTATGACTAATTTTGTAAATAACCACCGTCAAAGAACACTTTCTCTCTCTCTCTCTCTCTCTCTCTCTCTCTCTCTCTCTCTCTCTGTCCCCCTGTGTGTGTGTGTGTTTGTCCATGTGTGTACATGCTGCTGAGCACATTTGTGGAGTCCAGAGAAGGATGGCTTCTTCTCTTGAGACTTGAGGCAGAGACTCTCTGAACCTAATGATAGAAGTCCATCAGGAAGCATCCTCCTGTCTCCAACCCTCATAGCACTGCTGTTACAGGGCCACTCAGGACTTCCCAGATTTTTATGTGGGTGCTGGGATCTGAACTCAGGTTCTTGTATTTGTGCAGCAAGCAGTGGAACCCATTGAGCCAGATCTTAATCTTTATTGCATACTATTTATAATCAACCTGGGTTTGATTACAACATTCTCCTAAAGCTTTCTCAGCAGAAATGTCTCCAACCTCTAGCTATGTAAAACTGACACCCCTATTCAAATTCCCAGCACCCACACCCTGTCTCCCCTTCCACTTTTTCATTTTGACTCCTCTGTGAACTCTTGGGTTTCTGCAAAAGTGCAAATAATTTTTCCCGAGTCCTTTGCTTTACCAAGCTTAGAAAAATTGCCCTTGTCTTTACTCATTTTTCTCATCTCCACACAGTCTCAGGAACAGGGGTTACTACACCACCATGTATAAGAGCAATCTTAATCATCTTACACACACACACACACACACACACACACACACACACACACACACATGTGCACACACACACACATACATACACAAACCACGAGTTCACATACAATACCCAGAAAGTCTATTATTTATTGTTACACATTTTCTTTGGTTATCATCAGTAGTTTTGTTCTTTGTAAAATTTATTATTGGAATTTTTAACACATTTGTTCAATGATTTTGTCATGCCCTCAAATAGTCTATGGAGTGTTTACTCTTCGATGGGAGCACATGAAAGCTTTACCATTATGTTGTCAGTTTCAGTTATCATAATCCAACTACATTGAATATATCATTTTCATAGTCTGCTTTCTACAATAAAAATATTGTTCAATTAAAGGTCTCTCCCAAATTAAGAGACTTGGTTACTCAGATTTATTACAGTTTTTCAGTTCCTTTTTATATTATAAGACATCTACAAAATGTAAGTATGTATTTGACTTTAAATAACAAAACGAGTAGCTTTGGTAATAGCAGCCTTCAAACAAGAATTCTTGAATGAGTTTGAACCACTGATGGATGCTTCCTAATCATCATTTGAATGAGTAACATCACTGCTCACTGTGATACTCTTCATCTACTTTATATTTAGTTTCATAATAATTTTTAAGCCTTACCCAGTCATTACCCAGCTAATCACCAAATACTTCATACAAGTCATTATGATTTTTGCTTGTACTCGAATTGGCCAGAGTCTAGTTCTCTGACCAAACAAGGGAACTGACCTTGAGCCCGACTCATACTTCAGAAGATTTTGAGTGGACACCAGAACAAAAGAGGATAATGGGAAACAGAATCAGCAACATTTCGGTTTCACAGGCAGAGTAGTGGGGAGATGTGAAGAATATGTCAGTCAACCACAGACATGGGAACAACAGAAGACCACCACATAAGGATTCCAACAAGTCCTACTTGGCAAACTGCTGTGTTTATTGGGGTTACTTAGAGGTGGATGGGTGACATATTAGACACAGAATCTAGGGTGCCTCATAGTCAGTGGTGTTATTAAACAGTCCACCAAAGCAGAGAATGAAAGCTGTACCCCCAATGCTTTCTGCTGTCTTGCACACTGCTTTGCAGATGGAAATCTTTTGCATATAGTTCTTACAGTCTGAGAATGATTTATTGCTTGTATATTCTTGAGGAAGGAATCTTGCAAATTTCAGGTTTTCTGAACTTGTGAGATTTGCTCCCTTCTGGGTTTTAAGAGTTTCCCTCTTCCCTCCCTGCGGTAGTGTCCCAATTCAGTGGAAATTGCTGCACAGCAGTAAGGATGGTATTGAACTCCTGTTGTCCTCCATCCGTCGCCCAAGTGCTAGAGTTCAGCCCCCATTGCCTGCTGCATTTAAATTATATGGGATCACCTCCTCCATCTACAAAAATATACATTTAGAATGAATAATAGCAAGAAGCAAGTATCTCATAAAAGATGTATTTCCAAAAGTGTCGGCACTCTATCTTGTACTTTGGAGTCCTAGTATATCATTTTTAATTAGCTAAGTGAATCTCATTTCATGTAAAAACCACAAAATTTAACTTCATTGTTGGCTATACTGGTAATAATTTATGTTCAAATAATATACTTTATAATGAAATTGTATAAATATTTTATATGTATCATTTTCTTTTGAATAAAGCAATTCATTAGGTGAAATGTAGGACAATCTTGGGTTACTGCGCAGTTTTGATGAGTTACCAACAACATGTCCTCATTCCAAAACATTTATGACATCTTCTATCTCCATTCTCTTCCTTGTTAGTTTCTGATAATCCTTAATTATTACAGTTCTGCCCCCTTCTTTTAACTTTACAGATCTAGTTTAATTTACATGCATTTATAAAATTCTCACTATAAATTAGGTCAAATATTTTAGCTTTTAGGTTTATTAATACCTATTAATAAGCCCCAGGCCATATTCATGTTTTCCTATGAAGATTTTTTTATTAACCATTAAGCTGAAGGTGTTGCCTAATGCTGAATGAATATCTATCAAGAGTGAGTCTCTGAGTTTGTTCTCTAGCAAGGTAAAAAGGTGTGTCTGATAAATCATTAATAAAAATTTAAATATGATCCAAGTCTATTAAGCTTTGCATCCATCCTGTTGTCCTGTTTCCATTTCCACACACATTTGAATGCTTAATACTTCAATTTCCATAATTCAGAGAA
Organism: Mus minutoides; assembly: GCA_902729485.2. Classification (NCBI taxonomy): domain Eukaryota; kingdom Metazoa; phylum Chordata; class Mammalia; order Rodentia; family Muridae; genus Mus; species Mus minutoides. The sequence continues at coordinate 40,682 of LR749688.1, read as the reverse complement.
ACAAAACTTTGTGTTTTAAAACTACTTATAAGAAAATGTATCAGTCCTGCATATTATGTGTGATATTTGATGTAGTTTGCTTTGCTTTGCATTGGGATAAAATTGAGAGTTTCATTATGTGAAAATACAGCCCTTCTAATTTATTATCACTACATAACTATATACCTATTATATAATTATAAGATAACTATATATTTTCTATTTACAACATGTTTCATGAGTGTTAGTACTAGCACTCAGTGATTTATATTATATGGAAGAGTCTTTAATATTCTAATGATATCCATTTTATTCTTCACTTCCTTTTGCCTGCCTTCTTTCTTTTATTCATTATTCCGATGTCTTTTGTGAATGGAGAGATATACATATACAGATGGTCAGTTACTGTGTCCCAGAGAATTGATTTTTTTCCAAAGTCAAATGAGTTTTATTCATCAAATATTAGGTGGCAATTAAAACAATTTTTAAATTTATTTTCTATACTATATATTCCATGCCCCACCTATCTTCTGACTATTCCACAACAATTCAATCTTGGGGACTTTGAGCCTCAATATGTACCCAGGAGAAAAGAAACCGTCATTGGCAAATCTGACCTAGACTCCAGTGAATTTCTAGGGGACTGGGCCCAGTAAACATAAACCTAAGCAAAACAAATATAAAAAAAAACAAACAAAGGTAAACAATGATTGATTTGTATTTTAAAAATTCCCAATCCTCTGTCACTGTATTTTGGTTTAACCTGTTTATGTTTTTGATTTTTGTTGTTGTTGTTGTTGCTGTTAATGTTGTTGTCTTGGACTTGCTGGACAACTTACAAAGACTTCATCCCATTCACCTTCGACCTTTTTGTTCTAGCACATGAACAGTTAGTGTCAGTGTTGTATTAATGACAGAAACCTCATTAATTTTCACGTTTATTTCCTGCCTTCGTATTCGGAGCTTAGTTACGGACTTAGTACAATTCACTCCTCCCCTCTTCCTGATCTCATTTCATATAAAATAATAGAGAGATTCCTGGGATTATTTTGACTGTGAGCAGATGCCTGTCGTACCCCTGAGTATGAGCCACTGCAAAGATGTACCTTATATTGAATTATGTCTCTTGTCACAGTGACCATATCTTGACTTGATTATATTATCAACCATAGAACATTATGCCAACTTGCTCAATTTTTCTCTGTAAAATTTAATTGCTCAAGGAAATTAATGGATTTATTCATACTTGCAATTGTCATCCAAAGGCAGGGGCTCAAATTATGATTGTGTAAGATATGAAGGTTGAATTAATGTGTGAGATAGCCATGATTAGGAGCGAGTGCTCTCTAAATGGTATTGAGTTTCCTTAAAAAAATACATACAAACTTCTGAAACCCCACTTAGTATTCCCTCTACTTTCATCTTTTCCTTTCTGCTCCATCACAAAGAACAATGTATCTTGTAGGACAAATCAAAAGAGCAAATTCCAAAAAGTACTTAATATTCTCCACAAAACCCACAACTTCTGGATTCAGGGTTTCATAGCTACCCAAAAGGTGTTATTTCATATGGCATCTATTGTTAGCAATGATAGTTTATATAAGACACAGGATACATAATATATGATAATGATATATGATATAAATTATACCAATGGGATCTCACAATTTCAAATGATCATTTTGCTCTCCATTTTTCCAACTCAGCATGATTTTTTCCATCTAATTTATGGATTAATCATTTCATTTGTCATAAGTTTATTCTGAATAGCAAGGAACTTTTTAAAAACTGAAATCCTGAATACAAATATGTGTGAACAAATATTCTGTGATTTTTCAGATTTGATAAATGTCCAACAAATTTCTAAGTAAGAGCTCCTAGAGGGTTTGGTTTGCCAAAGGATATTTTCATATCAAAGGCAGCTAGAATCAGGCTGGGATTGCTGAAGAGTGATAACTGCAGAAGAGACAGGGAATCCATTAGAAGAAGCTCAAGGGTCACTTTAGTCTTCTTATTATTCACTTTTGCACAAGAAAAGCTGACAGTCCAAGACATGAGTTGAAAAGATAGGATAATGAGCCAATAGCAAATTCATTTAGCTGCTTAAATCTTGTTTGTCAAGAGACATTGGGTCACTTTCTCTCATGTTTTCCTTTCACTATGATAGCAAGTCCTTGCCTTTCCTGTAATAGTATAAATTTCTGAGAATGTCTTATCCCAAATCACTGTAATTTGTTGAGTGTCCAAAACATCACAGAGATACTCTCCAAAATGTGTTCTATTCATTATATGTAGTCCATTCCTTATAAAAAGCCTTCTAACAATAACATAATACAAATTTAAACCCTACTATATATTTGCATATTTAAATTCTAAATAAAATTGCCCATTATAGTAGTATAAGTTACAGGGTATTTTCTCCTTATGCACCTCTATGAGTACTTCCAGCAGTCTGAATTAGGGAAGGGTCAAAAATATCAAGAATAGATTATTTTAATGTCTTCATTATTGTTATAAAGCTTCAATTTGAGTTTATGTAGTTAGGAGAATACTCATTTTTTCTTACCTACTAACATGAAAAAGTATACCCCATCAGGGTTGAGGGAATGGCTTAGTAATTAAAAGCACTTGCTGTTCTCTCAGAAAACCTGGGGTCAACTCCTAGCACCCACATGGCAGCTCATAACTATTTGTAACTGTAGTTCATTTGGATTTGAAGTCTACTAGTATCCCTGGGCACCTGAAGTTATGCAGACATACCCCTACACAGAAACACACTTGTAAATATTTAAAACTAAACTAAACTAAACTAAACTAAACTAAACTAAACTAAACTAAACTAAGCTAAACTAAACTAAACCAGTAGTTACATTTACTTTTACTAAGCAACAAGGCTGTGCCACCTCAGCAGTTCTCAGAATGGGTGATGCACATATCTGAATTAAATCCCAGTTTCATGGGTTGCTACATGCAGAGATGGCAAAACATTTCTCTCTCATGACATCCTGAAAGTGAAAATGCTAATGATTATTCCAATCTTCTTTTCTGAAGATGTTATGAGATTCCCTATGCAAAATGCACTGCACAGAACACAAACAATCACTTCAATATTAAACTGAAATTCTCTTTGACATTTTGGAAAAACATAAATGTGAAAATCTTTTTTTTAAATTTATTATTAGAGAGTTTTTTCATTTACATTTCAAGTGTTATCCAAAAGTCCCCTATATCCTCTCCCCGCCCTGCTCCCCTACCCTCCCTCTCCCGCTACTTGGCCCTGGCATTCCCCTGTACTGGGGCCTATAAACATTGCTAGACCAAGGGCCTTTCTTCCCGAATAATGGCCAACTAGGCCATCTTCTAATACATATGCAGCTAGAGACATGAGCTCTGGGGTTCTGATTAGTTCATATTGTTGTTCCATCTATAGGGTTGCAGACCCCTACAACTCTTGGGTACGCTCTCTAGCTCCTACATTGGGGACCCCGTGTACTGCCCTATAGATGATTGTGAGCATCCACATCTGCATTTGTCAGGAACTGTCAAAGCTTCCGAGGAGACAGCTATATCAGGGTCCTTTCAGCAATGTCCTGCTGGTGTATGCAGTAGTGTCTGCGTTTGGTGGCTGATTATGTGATGGACCACCCGGGTCGGGCACTCTCTGGATGGCCCATCCTTTCATTTTAGCTCCAAGCTTTGTCTCTGCACATCCTTCCATGTATATTTTAATCCCTATTCTAGGGAGGAGTGAAGTATCCACGCATTGGTCTTTCTTGATTTTCTTATGTTTTGAAACTTGTATCTTGGGTATTCTAGATTTCTGGACTAATATCCGCTTATCAGTGAGTGCATATTAAGTGATTTCTTTTGTGATTGGGTTACCTCACTCAGGATGATATCTTCCAGATACATCCATTTACTCAAGAATTTCATAAATTCATTGTTTTTAATAGCTGAGTAGTACTCCATTGTGTAAATGTATCATATTTTCTGCATCCATTCCTCTGTTGAGGGACATCTGGGTTCTTTCCAGCTTCTGGCTATTATAAATAAGGCTGCTGTGATCATAGTGGAGCATGTGTCCTTGTTACCAGTTGAAATATCTTCTGGGTATATGCCCAGGAGAGGTATTGCTGGATCTTCTGGTCGTACTATGTTCAGTTTTCTGAGAAACCGCCAGACTGATTTCCAGAGTGGTTGTACCAGCTTGCAATCCCACCAGCAGTGTCTTATCCCAAATCACTGTAATTTGTTGAGGGTGTTCCTCTTTCTCCACATCCTCGCCAGCATCCGCTGTCACCTGAATTTTTGATCTTAGCCATTCTGACTGGTGTGAGGTGGAATCTCAGTGTTGTTTTGATTTGCATTTCTCTGATGATTAAGTATTTCGAACATTTTTTAAGGTGCTTCTCAGCCCTTTGGCATTCTTCAGTTGAGAATTCTTTGTTTAGATCTGTACCCCATTTTTTAATGGGGTTATTTGAATTTCTGGCGTTCAGCTTCTTAAGCTCTTTGAAAATATTGGATATTAGCCTCCTATCAGATTTAGAATTGGTAAAAATTCTTTCCCAATCCGTTGTTGGCCTTTTTGTTTTATTGACAGTATCTTTTGCTTTACAGAAGCTTTGCAATTTCATAAGGTCCCATTTGTCAATTTGTGATCTTACAGCACAGGCCATTGGTGTTCTGTTTAGGAATTTTATCCCTGTGCCCATATCTTCCAGGGTTTTCCCCACTTTCTCCCCTATGAATTTCAGTGTCTCTGGTTTAATTTGGAGGTCTTTGATCCACTTAGACTTGGGCTTTGTACAAGGAGAAAGGAATGGATCAATTCGTAGTCTTCTACATGTTGACCGACAGTTATGCCAGCACCATTTATTGAAAATGCTGTCTTTTTTCCACTGGATAGTTTTAGCTCCCTTGTCGAAGATAAGGTGACCCAAGGTGTGTGGGTTCATTTCTGGGTCTTCAATTCTATTCCATTGGTCTACCTGTTTGTTGTTATACCAGTACCATGCAGTTTTTATCACGATTGCTCTGTAGTACAGCTTAAGGTCAGGCATGGTGATTCCACCAGAGGTTCTTTTATTGTTGAGGATAGTTTTTGCTATCCTAGGATTTTTATTATTCCAGATGAATTTGCAGATTGCCCTTTCTATCTCAGTGAAGAATTGAGTTGGAATTTTGATGGGGGTTGCATTGAATCTGTAGATTGCTTTGGGCAAGATAGACATTTTGACGATATTAATCCTGCCAATCCATGAGCATGGGAGATCTTTCCATCTTCTGAGGTCTTCTTCAATTTCTTTCTTCACAGACTTGAAGTTCTTGTCATACAGATCTTTCACTTCCTTCGTTAAAGTCACACCAAGGTATTTTATATTATTTTTGACTATTGTGAAGGGTGTTGTTTTCCTAATTTCTTTCTTATCCTGTTTATCTTTTGTGTAGAGAAAGGCCACTGATTTGTTTGAGTTAATTTTATATCCAGCTACTGCGCTGAAGCTGTTTATCAGTTTTAGGAGTTCTCTGGTAGAATCTTTAGGGTCACTTATATATACTATCATATCATCTGCAAATAGTGATATTTTGACTTCTTCCTTTCCAATTTGTATCCCCTTGATCTCCNAGAGAAAGGCCACTGATTTGTTTGAGTTAATTTTATATCCAGCTACTGCGCTGAAGCTGTTTATCAGTTTTAGGAGTTCTCTGGTAGAATCTTTAGGGTCACTTATATATACTATCATATCATCTGCAAATAGTGATATTTTGACTTCTTCCTTTCCAATTTGTATCCCCTTGATCTCCTTTTGTTGTCGAATTGCTCTGGCTAGAATTTCAAGTACTATATTGAATAGGTAGGGAGAAAGTGGGCAGCCTTGTCTGGTCCCTGATTTTAGTGGGATTGCTTCCAGCTTCTCTCCATTTACATTGATGTTGGCTACTGGTTTGCTGTAGATTGCTTTTATCATGTTTAGGTAAGGGCCTTGAATTCCTGATCTTTCCAAGACCTTTATCATAAATGGGTGCTGGATTTTGTCAAATGCTTTCTCAGCATCTAAGGAGATGATCATGTGATTTTTGTCTTTGAGTTTGTTTATATAGTGGATTACATTGATGGATTTCCGTACATTAAACCATCCCTGCATTCCTGGGATGAAGCCTACTTTGTCATGATGGATGATCGTTTTGATGTGTTCTTGGATTCGGTTTGCGAGGATTTTATTGAGTATTTTTGCATCAATATTCATAAGGGATATTGGTCTAAAGTTCTCTTTCTTTGCTGGATCTTTGTGTGGTTTAGGTATTAGAGTAATTGTGGCTTCGTAGAACGAATTGGATAGAGTACCTTCTGTTTTTGTGGAATAGCTTGAGGAGAGTTGAAATTAAGTCTTCTTTGAAGGTCTGATAGAACTATGCTGCTTTGTTTATATAATTATCCTTTTATACTTTGGTTACTTGTTTCAGTTTCTAGCTGGGTGTTATAATCTACCCATTGGCACTACATTGAGTAGGAAAGAAACAAAAGGAAGAGTTGTTGGTTGGGTAAAGTTTCCTTTATCCAGTATGAATAATTACTGTCCAGAACTGTAGAAACAATTCTAAAATCTATAAGTAGTAATCAGAATAATTGATATTGAATAATTTATATTTAAACTAACTTAAAAGATGAAGCAAAATAAAACTAAGAAAATAGGAATCTTGACTATATTGGAACTCTCAATGAAAATCAGTAACAATTTAATGTTAAGATGAGAGAAGAAGATAATATTTAAAATTGATCTAAAGGTAAATGTATGAAAAGAGCTAATTTAACCAGAAAACACATCCCTCAATGTATCTCTGTAGTGATTAAGATTAGTTTTCCAAGTAGTCTTCCAAATAAATTGCTTTGTTCATGCAATAACATAAGAGGAATAAAAAATTAATAAGAGAGATTAACATACTAAGATAAGAGAATAGCATATTATTATAAGATAATAAATATTAGCAAAATAACATTAACATTAGAGAATAACATATTAACATAAGAGAATAACATATTTTTTTCAATTTTTATTAGATATTTCTTCATTTACATTTCAAATATTATCCTGAAAGTCCTCTAACCCCTCCCCCATCCCCTGCCCTGCTCCCCTGCCCACCCACTCCCACATCTTAGCCCTGGCGTTCCCCTGTACTGGGGCATATAAAGTTTGCATGACCAAGGGGCCTCTCTTACCAATGATGGTCAACTAGGCCATCTTCTGCTATATATGGAGCTAGAGACATGAGCTCTGGGGGTACTAGTTAGTTCATATTGTTCTTCCACCTATAGGGTTGGAGACCCCTTCTTCTAGCTACTCCCTTGGGAACCCAGTGTTCCATCTAATAGCTTACTGTGAACATCCACTTCTGTGTTTGCCAGGCACTGGTATAGCCTCACACGAGACCACTTTATCAGGGCCATTTCAGCAATATCTTACTGGCATATACAATAGTGTCAGCATTAGGTGGCTGATTATGGGATGGAACCCCGGTTGCAGCAGTTACTGGTTGGTCCATCCTTTTGTTTCAGCTCCACATTGATCTCTGTAACTCCTTCAATGTGTGCTTTGTTCCTAATTCTAAGAAGGGACAAAGTGTCCACACTTTGATTTTCATTCTTCTTGAGTTTCATGTGTTTAGCAAATTGTGTCTTGGGTAATCTAGGTTTCTGGGCTAAAATCTACTTATCACAGAATACATGTTATGTGAGTTCTTTTGTGTTTGGGTTACCTCACTCAGGATGATGCCCTCCAAATCTATCCATTTGCCTAGGAATTTCATGAATTCATTGTTTTTAATAGATGAGTAGTACTCCATTGTGTAAATGTACAATAATTTCTGTATCCATTCCTCTGTTGAGGGACACCTGGGTTCTTTCCAGATTCTGGCTATTATAAATAAGGCTGCTATGAACATAGTGGAGCACGAGTCCTTATTACCAGTTGGGACATCTTCTGGATATATGCCCAGGAGAGGTATTGCAGGATTCTCTGGTAGTACTATGTCCAATTTTCTGAGGAGCCACTAGACTGGTTTCCAGAGTGGCTGTATGAGCTTGCAATCCCACCAAAAATGGAGTAGTGTTCCTCTTTCTCGATATCCATGCCAGCATCTGCTGTCACCTGAGATTTTGATCTTAGCCATTCTTACAGCTGTGAGGTGGGATCTCAGGGTTGTATTGATTTGCATTTCCCTGATGATTAAGGATGTTGAACATTTTTTCAGGTGCTTCTCAGCCATTCAGTATTCCTCAGTTGAGAATTCTTTGTTTAGCTCAGTGCCCTATTTTTTAATGGGGTTATTTGATTTTCTATTGTCCACCTTCTTGAGTTCTTTGTATATATTGGATATTAGTCCCTTATCTAATTTAGGATTGGTAAAGATCCTTTCCCAATATGTTGGTGGTCTTTTTGTCTTATTGACAATATCTTTTTCCTTACAGAAGCTTTGCAACTTTATGAGGTCTCATTTGTCAATTCTTGATCTTACAGCACAATCCATTGCTGTTCTATTCAGGAATTTTTCCCCAGTACCCATATCTTCGGGGCTTTTCCCCACTTTCTCCTCTATAAGTTCCAATGTCTCTGGTTTTATGTGGAGTTCCTTAAACCATTTAGACTTGACCTTAGTACAAGGAGATAAGAATAGATCAGTTCCCATTCTTCTACATGATAACCGCCAGTTGTGCCAACACCATTTGTTGAAAATGCTGTCTTTATTCCACTGGATGTTTTAGCTCCCTTGACAAAGATCAGGTGACCATAGGTGTTTGGATTCATTTCTGGATCTTCAATCCTATTTCATTGGTCTACCTGTCTGTTGCTATACCAGTACCATTACAGCAGTTTTTATTACAATTGCTCTGTAGTACAGTTTGAGGTCAGGCATGGTGATTCCACCAGAGGTTCCTTTATTGTTGAGAAGAGTTTTTTGCTATCCTAGGTTTGTTGTTATTCCAGATGAACTTGCAAATAACCCTATCTACTCTGTGAAGAATTGAGTTGGAATTTTGATGGGGATTGCATTGAATCTGTAGATTGCTTTAGGCAAGATAGCCATTTTTATTATATTGATCCTGCCAATCTAAGAGCACGGAAGATCTTTCCATCTTCTGAGATCTTCTTCAATTTCTTCCTTCAGAGACTTGAAGTTCTTGTCTATAGATCTTTCCCCTCCTTGGTTAGAGTCACACCAAGATATTTTATATTGTTTGTGACTATTGTAAAGGGTGTTGCTTCCCTAATTTCTTTATCAGCCAATTTATCCTTTGTATAGACAAAGGCCATTGATTTGTTAGAGATAATTTTATATCCAGCTACTTCACTGAAGCTGTTTATCAGGTTTAGGAGTTCTCTGGTGGAGTTTTTAGGATCACTCATATATACTATCATCTCATCTGCAAATAGTGATATTTTGACTTCTTCCTTTCCAATTTGTATCCCCTTGACCTACTTTTGTTGTTGAATTGCTCTCGCTAGGACTTCAAGTACTAAATTTTATAGGTAGGGAGAAAGTGGGCAGCCTTGTCTAGTCCCTGATTTTAGTGGGATTGCTTCCAGTTTCTCTCCATTCATTTTGATGTTGGCTACTGGTTTGCTGTAGATTGCTTTTATTATGTTTAGGTATGGGCCTTGGATTCCTGATCTTTCCAAGTCTTTTATCATGAATGGGTGTTGGATTTTGTCAAATGCTTTTTCAGCATCTAATGTGATGATCTTGTGGTTTTTATCTTTGATTTTGTTTATGTTCTGTATTACGTTGATGGATTTCTGTATATTAAACCATCCAAGCATCCCTGGGATGAAGCCTACTTGGTCATGATGGATTAACCTTTTGATGTGTTCTTGGATTAGGTAAGCGAGAATTTTATTGAGAATTTTTGCATTGATATTCATACGGGAAATTGGTCTGAAGTTCTCTATCTTTGTTGTGTCTTTATGTGGTTTAGGTATCAGAGTAAGTGTGGCTTCAAAGAATGAATTGGGTAGTGTACCTTCACTTTCTATTCTGTTGAATAGTTTGAGAACTGGAATAAGGTCCTCTTTGAAGGTCTGATAGAACTCTGCTCTAAACCCATCTGGTCCTGGGCATTTTTTGGGTGGGAGAATATTAATGACTGCTTCTATTTCTTTAGGAGATATAGTACTGTTTAGGTCATTAATCTGATCCTGATTTAAATTTGGTACTTGGTATCTGTCTAGAAATTTGTCCATTTCATCCAGGTTTTACATTTTTTTTTGAATATAGCCTTTTGTAGAATGATAGGATGGTGTTTTAGATTTCCTCAGGATCTGTTGTTATTTCTCCCTTCTTATTTCTGATTTTGTTAATTAGCATGCTGTCCCTGTGCTCTCTAGTGGGTCTGGCTACATTTTTATCTATCTTGTTGACTTTGTCAAAGAAACAGCTCCTGGTTTGATTGATTCTTTGAATGGTACTTTTTGATTCCTCATGGTTGATTTCACCTCTGAGTTTGATTATTTCCTGCCTTTTACTCCTCTTGGGTGAATTTGCTTCCATTTGTTCTAGAGCCTTTAGGTGTGCGGCCAAGCTGCTAGTGTATGCTCTCTCCAGTTTCTTTTTTGAGGAACTCAGAGCTATGAGTTTTCCACTTAGGAATGCTTTCATTGTGTCCCATAAGTTTGGATATATTTTGGCTTCATTATCATTAAACTCTAGAAAGTCTTTAATTACTTTCTTTATTTCTCCCTTAACCAAGTTATCATTGATTAGAGTGTTGATCATTTTCCATGTGAATGTTGGTGTTCTGTTATTTATGTTGTTATTGAAGATCAACCTTAGTGCATGGTGATCTGAATGGATGCCTGGGATAATTTCTATATTTTTGTATCTGCTGAGGCCTGTTTTGTGGCCAATTATATGGCCTTTTTTTTTCTTTTTTCTTTTTTTTTAGTTTTAGTTTTTCGAGGCAAGGTTTCTTTTGCGAAGGTGCCATGAGGTGCTGAGAAGAAGGTATATCCTTTTGTTTTAGGATAAAATATTCTGTAGATATCTGTTAAATCCATTTGATTCATAACTTCTGTCAGTTTCACTGTGTCTCTGTTTAGTTACTGTTTCCAGGATCTGTCCATTAATGTGAGTGGGGTGTTGAAGTTCCCACTATTATTGTGTAAGGTGCAATGTGTGCTTTGAGCTTTATTAAAGTTTCTTTAATGAATGTGGTTGCCTTTGCATTTGGAGCATAGATATTCAAAATTGAAAGTTCCTCTTGGAAGATTTTACCTTTGATGAATAGAAAGTGCCCCTCCTTGTCTTTTTTGATAACTTTGGGTTGGAAGTCAATTTTATTCTCCCATTTGTTATTTTTTTTCCTGATACTCTCTAAGGGATTTTGTGATTCCTCTTTAAATGCTTCTAGTTTTTTATCTGTGTTTTCTTGTATTTCCTTCTTAAATTCCTCCATTATCATCATGAGAAATGACTTTTGATCCATGTCTTGCTTTTCTGGTGTGATGGTTTATCCAGGACTTGCCTTGGTGGGAGAATTTGTTTCTGGTGATGTCAAGTAACCCTGGTTTCTGTTGCTTCTGTTCCTATGCTTGCCTCCTGCCATCTGAATATCTCAGGTGCTTGCTGTCCTCAGTATAACTGATTGGAGCCTGTACTTCTTAAAATCCCAGTTGATTCTGGACTCCTCTGAGTCCTGCTTTCACTGTGATCCTTTGCTTGTGGGCTCCTGTGAACCTGACATTCTGGGTGTGTCTGAGTTCTTGGCAGTCATTTTCCACTGAGACCCTAGAATACTGGTGTGACCCACTTCCTGTTATCCTGGGATACTGTTGTCCTAATATCCTGGGTGAGTTTCAAGGCCTGGTAGTAGTGTCTCCTTTGAGGAGCTTGGAGCAGTCTGTTCAATGATCCTAATATAGCGTAGAGTCCTCTAGGGACTATGTGGAAATGCACAGACTGTGCGCCCCAGAAACCAGGCGCTGGCGCCAACCAGAAGGGACCTCTGCCCCTGGTCCTCTGTTTCCTCAATGTTGTCCCAGTTCCCACTCTATTATATTGGATCAGATGTTGTGCTCCACTCACTGGTGGTCCCAAGATTGCTTGGAGAGTCGTCTTGGGACTGTGGGGAAATGCATAGACTGTGAGCCAAAGTAACCAAGTAACCAGGCACTGGCGCCTAGTGGAAGGGACCTGCTCTGGGGGTCACAGCCCACCCGGGCGGCCAAGGTGCCCGGATTTCAGCTGCCAGAAACGGGGGTCTGTCCCAGAAGCAGTGTTCTTCTGCCTGTCCCAAAAGCTGTGGTCCGCTGCTCTGCCTCTGCAGTCCAAGCTGTTTTGCACAGACTGGTCCCAGAGGGACCCAGGAGACAACATGGCTCTCTTACCTGCTCTGGGGGTCAGAGCCCACCCGGGCGGCCACCTCTCCTCTGGCAGGGAAGGGAAGGTGCCCAGAATTCAGCTGCCAGAAACTGGGGTCTGTCCCAGAAGCAGTGTGCTTCTGTCTGTCCCAGAAGCTGTGGTCCGCTGCTAGGCCTCTGCAGTCAGCTGAGAATAACATATTAACATAAGAGAATAACATATTAACATTAGAGAATAACATATTAACATAAAAGATTAACATATTAACATAAGAGGATAACATTAACATTACAGAATAACATATTAACATAAGAGAATATAAGGAATTCTAAACAAACCTTATGCTTGCAGAACTTTGATGTACATTAATTTAATGTAATTTCTAATAGATTTTTGTCTATGTATATATGCATGCTTATATAGCTATGTGTGTGTGTGTGTGTGTGTGTGTGTGTGTGTGCCTTTGTGTTTGTAGAGCATCAAATGTTTCAGTGTGCTCACATGTGTGCATGTATAAATGTTTGTTTAGTCATGTGTGCGTATGCGTGTGTGTGTGTGTGTGTGTGTGTGATTAAATGTCTGCATATACACATACACATGTGTAGACCAGAGTATCATACAAATACTCATGATATTGTGTGTTTTACTAACCTTGCTTGTCTATTGAAATGGCCTTTTTTTCTCACTTGAATTGACCTCATTAGTTTGGCTCCTCTGGTGCTCATCTACTCCTCTTCTGAGCACCAGAATTGCACTTGGGCTGCCATTCACACAAACACAATTAAAAGGTGCTGGACTTCAGAGTCTGAGTCCTCTTGGTCTCAGGGTAAGTACTTTACCAACTGAGGCATTGTCCTAGCCTTTTTGATACATTCTCAACTTGCAATCCTGAGTCAGGACAGCAAAGCTTGCTTACTGTTTACATTCATGGCTAGCTCGTTGCACTTACAGTGTGCAATATCTTCTTCCTGGATACAACTTTATGAATAATATATTTAAACACATTTTCTTTTTTTTTTCTCCTTTTATTAGAAATATTCTTTTTTCACGTGATATATCCTGATTTCCTGCCCTTAGCCTCTGCTTTTCCTAATTCCTCCCCACATCTGTTCCTCTGCAGATCCAGTTGCTTTCTGTCTTATTAGAGAAGTCTTCAAAGAGTGAATAACCAGACATAACCAGATACATTTAAATAAGATAAACAAAAACTATCATAACCAAGTTGGACAAGAGTAACCAAAAGCAGGGTAAGAGCACAACAGAAGGCTCAACAATCTACTTGTTCTCACGCATGGGAGTACAATACTGAGCTTACAGCTACAATATATATGCAGAGGTTTTATGCTTTCAGCTTCACTGTAGGAGGGTTTCTATGAGTTGCTCAGTTGATGTAGTCTTCTTCTCCTTGTATCCTCCATCCTGCTGTGTCTTGCTGTGTCTTACACTCTCTCTGTCTTCTCATCTATGGGGTTCCCTAAGCTCTGAGGCAATGGAGACTTCTCCCTTAGAGCGATGTGATACTAAGTATCTGGCTGTGGATTTGCTTTAATACATTTTGAAATATTAATTGGCCATTGGGCATTGACTTTGGGACTTTGTTTTCTACTTGCATATAGTTATCATTGTTAATTGGTTAATAATATTACCATGAACATAAATTCATTTATTGGTTTATCAAGCAACAGAGGAATATTTTCCTAGAATGGCATGTCTTTTAAATATGTTATATTATTTAGCAAATATGAAAAGTTTTCATTTATAAATGTTATAAAAGAAATGTTGGAGTTTATTATTTTTCATGTAACATTGTTTAGTTATGATAAATTTATGAAAAAATGATGATAATTTAAGGAATAAAAAGTTTATTATTATTTAGGATTCCAGGAAGCTAGTGCAAGGATGACAGAAGGCACAGTGGCAGAAACAGGAAGCTGGCTGATCATATTTCTACCTATACCATGGAAGCAGAAAGCAAGAAGGAAGGGAACAGGACTATAAATGCACAAACCACACCCAAATGAGATTCTTCTATCGTACCACCTAAAGGATGCACAACATCCCCAAACTGCCATCAACTAGGGGACAAGTGTTTAAATACACAAAACAATGGAGGGGTGATTTCTCATTTAAACCACTGTATTTATGTACTTTGATATAGGCAAAGGGAGATGCAATCTCCAGTATTTTATCATTCTGAATTTTCTGGTCATGAATTTCTCTGCCTCTCTGTCTCTGTCTCTCTCCCTCTCCCTCTCTCTCTCTCTCTCTCTGTTTCTCTGTCTCTCTGTCTCTCTGTCTCTCTCTCTGTCTCTCTCTCTCTCTGTCTCTCTCTCTCTCTGTCTCTCTCTCTCTCTGTGTGTGTGTGTGTGTGTGTGTATGTCTTTACTGTGCCACAACAAACTTGTGAAGGTGAGTTGACAATTTTCAAGAGTTTTGGTTGTTTCCTTTACTATATAGGACCCAGGGAAGGGATTGAACTAGGTTCCCCAGGCTTGATTACAAGTCTTTTATCCACTGAGCTGCTTCATCAGCCCTGTCTATGATTATTCTTCAGAAATAATATAGATAATCATTTTTACTTGAAATGTACTGAGATGCATTTAAACTGCTGTCTAGGCAAAAGCATATCTGACATTTTTAATGCAATTTTCTCATTCTTCTTTATATTTTAACATAATTGTGAACAGGCTTAGGTGAGTTGAGTTTTAGTACTTAGAAAGGATTTTACTTTGTAAATACTTTTTACAAAATTTGGAAGTTATTAATTTATCTTTTCTTGATAAATTACTTGCTGAAGTTTTTCTTTATTTTTTATATTTTTACACTCCAGATTTTATTCCATCCCCATCCACCCTCTACTGTTCCACATCCCATAACTCCTCCCCATACCCCTGTCTTCAGGAGGATTTCTCCACTCCCCACTCTAAACTCCCTGGGACCTCCAGTCTCTTGAGGGTTAGGTGCATCATCTCTGATTGAACACAGACCCGGAAGTTCTCTGCTGTATGTGTGTTGGGGACATCACATCAGCTGGCTTATGCTGCCTGGTTGATGGTCCAGTGTCTGAGAGATCTCAGCAGTCCAGGTTAATTGAGACTACTGGTTTTTCTACAAGGTTGCCCTCCGCAGCTCCTTCCAGCATTCCTTAACTCAACCACAGAGATCAGCAGCTTCTGTCCATTGGTTGAGTGCAAATAGCTGCATCTAGCTCTTGTTGAGTCTTCTGGAGAGCAGTCATGATAGGTCCCTTTTTGTGAGTGCTCCATAGCCTCAGTAATAGTGTCAGGCCTTGGGACCTCCCCTTGAGCTGGATCACACTTTGGGCCAGTCACTGGACCGTCTTGTCCTCAGGTTCTTCTCCATTTCCATCCTTACAGTTCCTTCACACAGGAACAATTATGGGTCAGAGGTTTGACTGTGGGATGGCAACCCACTCCCTCATTTGATGCCCTGTCTTCCTCTTAGAGAGGGACTATATAAGTGCCCTTTTCCTATTGTGGGACATTACATCTAAGGTCCCTCCCTTTAATTCCTGAGAGTCTCTCAACTCCCAGGTTTCTGGTGCATTCTGGAAGGTCCCGCCAACCTCCTACCTTTCGAGGATGCCAGTTTCCATTCTTTCACTGGCCCTCAGAGCTTCAGTCCTTTTCCATCACCTAATACCAGATCAGGTTCCCATCTCTCTCCCCACACCCTGTCTACTCTCCCTCCCGGATCCCTCCCTTCCTCCCTACTTGTGATTCCTTTCTTCTCCCGCCAAAGTGGGATTGAGAAGTCCTCACTTGGCCCTTCATCTTGTTGACCTTTGCATTCTGTGGACTGTGTCTTGTTTATTCTGTACTTTTCTTTTTCTTTCTTTTTTTTGGGAGTGGGAGGAGGTCTATATGCACTTATTAGTGAGTACATACTATGGATGTCCTTTTGGGTATAAGTTACCTCACTCAGAATTTGCTGACGTTTTTCACATATAAACTACTACCATAATTTTCATAATTTATCTTTGTAACCAATTCATATTATTTAACTCCAACACACCATTACACCATTATCACTGTTACTAAACAATGGATCTTACCTTCTTTTCCCTGCTTTGTTATTCCTCCCAGACTACATTATAAGCCTTATGAATTTCAGTTCACACTATTATCTTGCTAACAAAGTGTTCTTCCTATATTGTTCCGTTAGATTATTGTACCATATTTGATTTGGGAGATTTTTATATGTTCTCTCTTGAGTAGTATATGCTGTAAGATATATTTAGTTAATGCCCTCCTTTTGAACCATTCCTATTTTTCCAAAATCAATCCTACTAGAGTGCATTATTCATGGGGTTTTATTGCATTCTATGTGTTAATATTTTATTTACAACTTTGTATCAATATTTATATGTAAATTATCATCTGTAAGAAACATTTGGCCAGCATTGCACTATTGTGTAAATAAACAAAGAACTTATTACATTCCTGTGGGGTGCTAAAAGGCTATGTAAACAGGGTTTAGTCTTCAATATTTGACGTAGGTTATAAGAATTCATGAGAGTATTCCTTTGCTGGTCATCCAAGAAGCAGGCATGCCACTGGAAAGGGTCAGCAATTGTTTATTCTCAAGAGTCTGTCTTAGTGGCTTACAGCTTTAACCTATGTCCTAGCTTCACAATTTCCCAAAACAGTATCTACAAATAGGAAAAAATATTCATAATACAAATATATTAGGAACATTTAAAATGTAATTCACAATATGTATTTAAAATATAAATATTTATCATAAGAAAATTTTTAGTCAAATTCTTTCGAAGTTAAATTTATTTATGTGGTTGTTTTCACTAGTCAGGTTTTTTTTTTTTTTTTTTTTTTTTTTTTTTTTTTTTTTTTTTTTTTTTTTTTTTTTTTTTTTTTTTTTTTTTTTTTTTTTTTTTTTTTTTTTTTTTTTTTTTTTTTNTAATAAATAAATAAAATATCACAATAAAATGAATAAAGTAGAAACAAATAATACAGATAATCAGTAAAACTTGTTCTTTGAGAAGATTACATAATATTAACATATCTTTGATCTAACTAACCAAAAGAAAAGGAGAACAGGATCAAATTAACAAAATTAGAATTAAAATAGAAAACATTACATTAGACGCCAAAAAATGTAAAAAGTTATAAGGGAAAACTTTCAAAGCCTAAACTCTAGTTAGTTAAATAATCTAAATAAATGGACACATTTAACACTTAATCTTGAGCATTAAAAATAAACTATTAAGAGACTAACAGCCTAAACAGATATATAACAAATGACGTTGAACCACCGTCAAAAATCTTCTGAATAAAAATATTCTAGGCCAAGATGGAGTCCTATCTCAATTCTAGAAGACTTTCAAAGATTTACAACAAATACCTTCTCAATTGTTCAAAAGAGAAAAATAGGCAGAAGCAGCACTCCAAATTCCTTCCATGAAGCCAAGATCACTCTAATACCCAAACTGGAGAAAGACACAACAAAAACAATAAAATCTGTAGGCTGATATCCATGATGGACAGAGGTGCAAATATTATCATAAAAATTCCTACAAACTTAATGCATACATTATTAAAATAAATTATCCCCATAATCAAGTTTGCTTTATCCCCAAGGTTCAAGATGGTTTCACATATGTGAATCTATAAATATAATAAGCCATATAAATGGGTTTAAACTCAAAACATCACGTGATCATCTCAGTAGATTCAGAAAAAGATATTTGACAATATGTCTGTGTGATGTAAGTTTTTAAAAAATAGACTAGCTCAGCATAATAAAAGCTACATATGACAGAATTATGATAAACAGGAAAAAATAACTAGAACCAATCCTATTAAAATCAGCAATGAGAAGGAACTGATCTCTGGCCCCATACTTTTCCATACAGTGCTCCCACATTAACTGAAGCAATAAGATAAGGATATTATAATGAGAAAAGAAGAAATCAAGCTATCTCTACTCATAGATAATATGAACTTAAACATAAGCAATCTCAAAATCCCACTAGAAAATTTGTAGAAATAATCAACAATTTCAGCAATGTAGTAGAGTAAAAAATCAAAGTGCAAAGACCAGTAGTCTATCTATACATCAAAAACTAAACACTCTTCTAAAAGGATCATAGTCATATTGCCATTCATAATAGCCTCCAAGAAAATATACCAGTTAGTTGTATAACTAACCAAGGAGATAAAAGAACTATAGGAAAAAAAAAAAAAGAGGGAGAGGCTGTTAGGATTAATATTGTAAAAATAAACATTTTATCCAAAGCTATTTATAGATTCAACGAAACCTCAACCAAAATTTCCATAGCATTCACACAGTTTTTTTTTTTTTTTTTTAATTTTAAAATTCTTATGGAAGCACAGGAGAGCTCAGTCAAAGCAATCCTAAGCTACGTGAACAATGTTAGCGGGATTGCCATTCCAGATCTCAAGATATATTACAGTTATAAAAACAGCATGATTCTGGCACAAAAGCAGACTCATAGATCCAGTGAAATAAAACAGCAGCCCAAGACATGTGTACATGCAACTATAGCCACCTAATATATTGAAAATTATGCAAAAACATATCAGAAAAATGGTTAAAACATTATTGTTTCTGTTAATGTATATGTATACAAATATGTGTGTGTTCATGTATATATGCATCTATGTATGTGTGTGATGTATGATTGTATGGGTAAAACTGTTTTTACATATTTACTTGCTATATGTGATGTATGTTGAATGTACAAGTAATGTATTTTAATATATATATATATATATATATATATATATATATATATATATATATATATACTTGATAGATGTTTGTAGAGTGTATATATGTTTTACTAATATGGAATATGTGTATATCTGTATGCCTGTGCTTATGATTGATCTGTATGTCATGTGGTGTCAGAAAGAAGATAGGAGTCTTCATTCTACTATAGAAGCATTAGTAGTTTCTCAGTAAAGCATTGATTTTAAAACTACATCAGAGCTCTTAAGATATTGTTCAGTCAATAAACTGTTGCTGTGTCAGTATGAGGACCTCAATTCAGGTCCTGAGCACTCACGTAAAAAGTCATTTCCTATATGCATCCACCCACACTAAGAAATACATGAAACACACACACAACATCTCCCATAAAATATCACACAGAGAGACGCAAGGATATCAACATAAACTAAACCATTTGCCCTTATGTTCTTCAGGAAATTTAAGACACATTATATTTACCGTGTTTTTAAATGAGTCATTACATGATAAGCGGTTGTTTATGAAGCAGGATTTCACTATCATAGCTGTCATATATATATATATATATATATATATATATATATATATATATATATAATGTCGTTAATTATGGCCACATTTTTTGCACTTCTAAAGAGACAAGAAAAGCAATTAANTGGGAGCAGATATTGCTACTGAGAGCAGATGGAGGCCGCCAAGCCGTGTCGTACTGTATATCTTCAAATAATAGCAAATTTAACAAAGACTTACTTCTAACTAGTTTAATTCCTAGGGAGACCCTTTATTAATTACACTTTCTCTATCTTGGAATGAGGTGCAAGTGTTTAAAGATGGCCCTGAGAAGTGTTTTCAGTTAATTAAAATATACTTCATTCCTACGGGTGTTTTATTTCTTCCTACAAGAAGACCAGATGTCATTATAAAAGAGACACATGTGACTGAGAGTTCCAGACTCAAAATCAATGGCATCCTTTCTATCTGCATATAAAAATAGATTTTAATAAGGAAGAGTTAAGGACAATTGTTACCTTTGTAGCCTGAGACATTTTGAATTATTGCTGTCTAATGTCGCAATGTATTTGTGAACAAGTACTTTCAAAACGTAGGGTTGAAACTCCATTTGCAAGTATACTTGATATTTTGTTAATTTCTGTAACTATAAAAATAATATGCAGCCAGGCGGTGGTGGCACACACCTTTAATCCCAGTACTGGGGAGGCAGAGGCAGGCAGATTTCTGAGTTTGAGGCCAGCCTGGTCTACAAAGTGAGTTCCAGGACAGCCAGGGCTATAGAGAGAAACCCTGTCTCGAAAAACCAAAAATAATAATAATAATAATAATAATAATAATAATAATAATGATAATAGTATGCTTCTTAAGTACTTTTCTATCATATTTTCATCCATGAGTTAAGATATTCAAGATTGAATTAAGTCTATCTCATGTAACACACGTATGGTTGCATACTATGTAACTCTTCAACCATTGGCTCCTCTATCAAGAAGAGAATGAATCCTGATAAT
Organism: Mus minutoides; assembly: GCA_902729485.2. NCBI lineage: Eukaryota > Metazoa > Chordata > Mammalia > Rodentia > Muridae > Mus > Mus minutoides. Next base: position 20,070 of record LR749688.1, on the reverse strand, counting down.
TAACTACTGCTTACACTTCTCCCTGACAATTTTTTCAGCATCTTCAATAGCTTCCTCTGCTTTTATTTCTCACTTAGATATAGGAAACCCGAGCTCAAGAGTTTGGAAGCATAGACTTTAGTGTCATTCTAAAATTAATGAGAGAGGATGCTTTTGTGTGACACACTGGGCCTCATTTTTGTCCAGAGCTGATTTACATATACATGGAAACATGAGCTGAAAGACTGCATTAGGACACATGAAAGTCAGTCATTTCAAGGTTCCTTTGGAATGGTTTACTCAAGAGTGACTGAGTACTCAAAGCTTTGGCTATGGAGAAGGTGGGGGAGGGAAGTTAAGGAAGAATCTTTAACTATTTAATGCAGGGGAGAGTAGTTTGTAAAATTATTTTCACAGTGTAAGGTGACAGAGTAGATAGAAATGATGCTATGGAGAGGAAGACAGGAGAAATGTGATTTCTGGCAAGGTATAGAGATCTGAACATTCTGAAACAGTGGAATCTTTTCATGACATCTTGGTTTCTATTACTACGACACAGAAATTTATATAGCTTATATCAAAGGAGTTTGTTGTGTGTGTCTTCCAAATTTTTAATTTATATTTTATCCCACTTCCTTCTCTGAAATACCATCTGTTGATTTCATGAAGCAGAAGCCACTTGTGTTATCGGAATGCATCTCCTATGTATTCTGCAAGCTCCGGTGTTTGCTGTGTTTGCTCCCCACCATCAATACCTTAATGCCTTCTGCCAGCTTACAGTCCTTGATACAAGATAAACAGTGGGAAAACTCAAAATGTCCAACACATAGACTATACAAAGCTTTCTATACAAAGCTTATTATTCAAACTTAATCTTTTAAAATTTACATGCTAAAAGATTTTCTACAAATTCTGTCAACTCATTTTAATATCTGAAACCTCACTTCAGTGCAGTGAATTTTTAGTAATTTTAAACACCACATTCCATGTCACCATTATAGAAATCTCTATTTCAAATGTTCAAAGATCCAAATGAGCTTCTGAATCACCCAATGGTTAAGTAGTTTGCCTAAGACTAGATCGTGGGAAATGCATATTTCAGTTAGGATTTAATTCAGAGTTCTGATAATTTGTGGGTTAATGAGAACAGCCCCATTTTAATGAGAAGTCTATATGAAGGCAGTCATAGCCTCTGTGAGGTCACAGAAGCATAGGGAGCCTATAGCTGGATACTAGCTTGGCCACAGGGTAGGGCCCAAATATTCCTGTCTTCGAAGTGGCAGTGGTCCTTCTACCATTGATTTATGGTAGAGTCAACTTTTCCTTTCAAAAATTAAAGCCTTTGGAAAGGGACCTCTGAACTGATATCATAATTTCCTGTGCTGATTCTACATTCTGGCATCAGCAAGGGAAACACAGCTTCAGTGTCACTCTTCTTATCTCTCACTCTTCCTAGCATTGAGCAGGTTCCTTTTGGGTCTGCAGTTGGCCTCAATGGAACAGGAGGATAGCTAGTATGTGATGCCATCTGAAATTTAGTCTTTTGCGATAAAGTCTGTCTTTTTACACTACGACACTATGACGATGAGGAGTTGATAAACTTGGCTGAATTTGAATTTTCAAAACCTACTCATCAAATTAGTAGTGAATTGGGATAGACTTCTTCATGGCTACCTAAAGTTTCACTATTTGCAAATTCGTGCCAAAGTTGATTTCTTTAACACAATTATACATTCTTTGGATTTTAAAAAAAAAGATGAGCAATTCACCCTAAAAAATAGGTTTAGCACAATACAATCACTTGAATTATCTCCATCGTCACACAGGTCTACAGCAGTGGATGGTTAAATTCCTCTTTCTATATGCTGCTTCTAAGAGTTTAAAGTCAGAGATTTCTGTCCTTCACAAGTGAGTGTCTAGTTTTCAGCAATCAGATCCTTCCTGACTCAAATCTCTCCATCTATGAGCAGCCTCTCATTCTCCTCAACGCATTCCTTCTGTGTGCTAATAATATTCAGATTCATTTGAAGTCTGTCTCCAAAATGTATGAATATGCCAGTGAGACCACTACCGTATCAGTGATAGGTTCACATGAGGCATTTCTCTGTCCCCCAACTGTTCTAAGCCTGCTACAATGGGGATGCAGGTTTTCTTTTGCTCTTCCCTTACCAGCATAAAAAAAAAATCAAATACTAGTTATATGAAAAGTAGAAACATCTGTAAAAGAAAATTTTCTTTTGTACAATTCTTCATGTGGAGAATGACTGTGGAGAATTACTGTAAGCACTGAAAGTCAAGGCTAATAACCGCCCTTTTAAAAACCAATAGAAATAGTTTTGTGAAGTATTCAACACAGAAAGGAGGTAAGGAAATTTCAGTTCTCTTCAGCAACCAGTTTTCAAGGTGAGTTACTGAAGAGTCTCCCCACAAAAATGTTAAGAAGTGGTTTCAGTGCACTGTGCTTCCTTGTGACTTCCTGAAAACAATGGAACCTTTCTGCTCACTTCCCCATGCTTCCTCTCTCAGGCCCCATTTGTTTTCTGTGTGAACTGATTTGAAATAATCTGACTTCTTCCAAAACAAAAAATAAACCAACAAAAAATTTATATCATTTTATTGAAACTGTGAAAGCGTTTGTTTATGTAAAATGTGAAGCTCTGCAGTGGATAACAATTATCTTCCAAAGTGGATAAAACACTGTTGCATACAAATATATTGCAGCTCAAAATTACATCTCTTGGATGCTGGAAAAGAAGTAACACTAAGAAAACAAATAAGGCAATATTACACCCTGCTGCAGTCCCTCAGTGGGCTGCGTGATATTTCTTCATGAATAAAGATGGAGTAAACCACATTTGTAGCATAATAAGAAAAGGTAATTAGTGTCATCTATTCACCACTGTTAGAGTTTGACTATAGCAATTTGATTACGTTTATCACATTTTAAACTTTGAGTAAGTTTTTCAGCTCTGTAATCCAGTTAGTACTGAAGTGTGGAGAATATAAGTCAGCTTCCCAGTATGATTGATGAGCATGAACTCAGAGAGATAGGACTATTAAAAAAATATAAAAAAAAATAAGGAAAGGGGTGAAAAAGAATTGCAATATAGATAATACTGGTTGGTTTTAAAGTGTTTTTTTTTTATAAGTAAGTTTGAATCTACAGCACATCTTACATATTACATAAAACAGTAGTGCCCAAACAATGACAAAAGAAAGTGAATATGTGGGTAGTGTCATAAGAAAGAGGGAGAGACAGACAAAGACAGAGAGAGACAGAGAGAGAAAGAGAGACAAAGAGATACAGAGACAGAGAGAAAGAAAGAGAGACAAAGATAGAGACAGAAACAGAGTGAAACAGAGACAGACAGACAGACAGACAGATAGTGAGTATAGGTCCATGTGTCTATACATAACAAAAGAAAATGATATTTACTATACATATCTCATTCAATATGGATGTAATAGCAAACTAGCTTTTAATTTCATGTTAAAATCACCTAAGTAAAGATGATTTACTTAATTTTACTTAGTAAAATTATTTACTTAGTAAAATTACATAATTATTGTAAGATGTAAGACAATTAACTTTTTATGGTCGTTATAGGGTTTAGCACTTGAACTACAAGTGAGTAAGTGAGATATCCGTCTCATATTCATAATTTCTGGTCATAGGTTCATTACTGGGTTATATTAGGCTTTATTTCATTTATAATGGTTTGATGCAATCAGTTTTATATGAATCAGGATAATTTCAAATTCCGTTAAAAAGAATTACTTGTACTCATAAATGTTCCAGATGGCCTGTGGTGATTAAAGGGTGAGAAGATAAGAAACTGAAGGTAGAAGATGCTTAACATAGGATACCCATGTCTGAAGGCCTCAGAGCGGTGACAAAGAAACAAAAAAGGACAGGAGAGAAGAGGGGAGGGGAGAGGAAGGGAAGGGAGGAGAGAGAAGGGGAGGGAGGGAGGGAGGGAGGGAGGGAGAGAGAGAGAGAGAGAGAGAGAAGAGTAATCTATGCAGACACTCTAGAACTAAACAGTAGTGCAATGTTTAAAAGAACTGGCTCTTGTAGAGGTCCTAGAGGTCCTAACTTTCCCCCAAGCAGCTACTTCAGATAGATTACTTCACTTGGAAAAGATCTGATAGCCACTCTGGCCGCTGTGCACATCTTTAAGCACATGCATGCACAAACCCACAAACAACCAATATATGCACATAATTAAAAGAAAAAATAAAACTTTCAAATAAATTAGTAATTGTTTTATGGACATGATGCCAAGTGTCACTTCCAGGCTCAGATTGTCCAAAGGATTCATTGGAATTCTGTCAAGTGAGTCTTCATTGTAATTCTGTTAAGTGAGTCTGTATTCAGAGAATTTTATGATCACCAAGTAGTAAACAGCAAGAGCTAAGTCACTTATTTGTAAACTATGAGAAAAGGAAAATAAAAACTATAGTAATTTTGAACGAATAGTCAAGATGAACACAGGAAGGAACTAAAATTATTAGTGATGTTGACAATAGGGAGAAGAGAATTCTAGGCAGAGGGCACAGCAAATGTAGGGACATCTAGATCCCCTAAGTTTCCCATTGTTTATGTGGCACTGTTACTGAGATGTGAATGGACAACCAATCTGGTTCTAGAATACAGGACACAAAAGCCCAAATTTGTGCACCAATTACTTTTTGTGGGTTATTTAAAAGAATATGAGTGAGAGGTTACTTTGGGAGCAGAAATGACTCAAAATATGACCCCAGCATTACTGACAACTCATAACAACTAAAAACCTGGACCACATTCAATGTCTTGCAGGCAGCTCAACAGGTTGCAGACTGACTCTAAGGTACCTTTCCTTGTTGGAGCCTTTTCCAAAGTAGCCCAGCTCATTTCAGCTTCCTCTGGGAAGCTTGCTTTATCTCTGTTCTCTTCCAGGTAGCTCAATTGACCTGAGCCCCTTTTTAGGCAGCTCACTGTGCAGGAGAATGTCTCTCAGCAGTCTCTTATGCTAGAAAAAGCAGGGGACTAGTGATTCTGGTCATTTTCATGGACTTCCTGAAGCTATTGAGTTATTTACTTCCTGAGCTTGTCTGCAGGATGGATGTTTCACATCCCTTTAAACTACAATGTTGGTTCACCTATGTTTTTACCAACCTGTTTCTTAAGGAGCTTTCCTCTGAAATAATTGGTTTTAATCTCAGAGAAAACTGATACACAACAACAGCAGCAACAGTAACAACAGCCACAACCACAACAGTAAAAACAGCAGCAGGAGCAACAACATCATCATCACCACCACCACCACAAAAGACAGCCTTGTCTTTCCCATACAAAAATACTTTTCTGATTTCTATATCATTCATCTATTTATATGCATACATTTTAACATAATAAGCTTTAATATCAGATAATCTTAGATTCTCTGTAACACTGATTGGAAATTACATTTTACTGTGAATTTGCTGTCCTCGAGTACTCCCCATAACACAGGCAGACACACATTCACAGACACACAAGTTTATTAATCACATCTTCAAATTTATTCAGAATTTTAAAGTCAGCATATTGTTGATGTTTTGTTTTCCCCAGAGTGAGATATTTACATGTAGTCACTCCTCATGTAACTGACTTTTGACAAATGTTTAATTATTGTCCTCTATCTTTGCAATATTAACAGAATATCACCACAGCCTGAGAAATTCTTTCAATCTTACTGTTAATTTCTCCCCCAATATTGAGCATTGATATAAAACTGCATCTTACTATCTCTGTAACTTTACACTTTTCACAGTATTGCATTGTTTGAATTATTCAATTAGCAGCCTTAACAGATTAGAATATTTTCACTTTATTCTTTTGTATTTATTTCCTCCTATGTTTTCATAACATAATAATACATTTATTTTTAAAAATTGAATATTCCATTGTATGAATGTATAACAGTCCATTTACCTACTGACCCTTAGAAGGATATCTTGTTTGTTCTTAAATGTTTGCAGTGATGAACACATTTGTTTTAATGACCATGCTTCAGTTATTATAGGAGATACATGTGGGATTTTTTTTTCTTTTTTTTTCTTTTCTTTTCTTTTTTTTTTTTTGGTTTTTTTGAGACAGGGTTTCTATGTGTAGCCCTGGCTGTCCTGGAACTCTTTTTGTAGAACAGGCTGGCCTCGAACTCAGAAATCCGCCTGCCTCTGCCTCCCGAGTGCTGGGATTAAAGGCGTGCGCCACCAGGCCAGGCACATGTAGGATTTCTATACATATATAAACTGCATTTTAACTTACAACTTCCCTCCCCTTTCCCCTTCTCTTTCTTGATGTCATACCACTTAATTTCAGGTGTGTGTGTGTGTGTGTGTGTGTGTGTGTGTGTGTGTGTGTGTGTATGATCACATGATTTTTAGACAGAGTTGCTAGCTTGAACATTGATAGGAAACATACATTTTAAACACAGAGAAAACAATGTTACTGCAAGATGTGATAACAATGTATTTAAGTATGAAAGGAACTGTGAAAATATTGTTCATGGTGACTCTGCATTTTCCCTTTAGGAATAAGTGAGACTTTTAATCATTCCCTGTCTCTGAGTGGCTGGATGTTTTCATACGTATATAGCTTTCTCACTGCCCTTTCCCTTACAGGTAAATAATGAGAAATCTGTTCACATGCATTTTTACTATATATAATCTCCATAAACATGTGTTCATTTGAATTTTAATTGTTTTGTTTTGCTTTATTTTTGAATTTTTAGAATAATTTATAAGCTTTCCACAAGACTTTTATTTGATATCTTTTATGTAGACAATGCCATTCATGAGTTGTCTTCTAATTCATTGAACTTATTTTCAGAAGGAATCTTTAGTTTTAGTGAGAACCATTCTATTTTCATGAATCTTGTCTTTATAGAAATTCAGAATTTGAGGAATTGATACATGAATATATATATAATCATGTTACATTTATTTTTTTTAAGATTGTGAGAAGGGTGTGGGCATATATGTGTCATGCTTTGGGACTGGGAGTTGGGTAGACTATCTGGTAAACAGACAGATAAGAGAGACAGACCATATATATGTAATAAAAATCGTGAACTTCCAAGATGGCTGGCTTCTTTCTCATTCCTCTGACCTCAGAAAACACCTGGAAGTTTAAAACAAAGATTTTGCTACCTTTTGTTTCCCACAGGTAGACCCACTACTGGACTGACTTATCAACTTCAAGACCTAGATGAAGATATATTTTACAACAGTTTTGGGTCAATCAACCAATCTATCTTTCTTCAAACTGATGTTACTTTTCCGAAATTAGGGAAAGAAAACTCTTCAGATACTTATAAAGCACATTTCTCATGAAGAGACTAGATTTTGGCTCCCCGAACCCTCAGCAGACACACACACACACACACACACACACACACACACACACACACACACACTGTTTGCAGAGTATGTTTCTTTGTGTGTCTACTGTATGCGTATGTTTCCTCATCCCAAGATGATTGCATTTCCTCAACTGCTGGCTCTGTCTGTTCCTGTTTGCAATGATTGAGATTTCCCCACTGCTATTTGTCATGTTTGAGATGTCTTTTAATTCTTTATCAGAGAACATTAACCCAATAAAGAACCCTAGATGTGCTGTGCTCTTCCAAAAAATGTATGTGGAGGACTGAAAAAAAAAAAAAAACTTGCAGTAGGTGATTTTCCATTTATTCTATGAGGGTTATGGGAATATGATTTAGGACATCAGTTGTGGTGGTAAGTTCCATTTGGGCTGAGCTCAGAGTGTTTTTACAATATTTAAAAATATTTTTAGAGCTTACTTTTTACATTACAGTTAGGGGTATTAAACTTTAAATATATGTGGGCTTAAACTTTCCCCTTAAGGATATCAGTTGTTCTAGAATAATCGATTAAAAGATCTTCTTTAATTTATTGTTATGTCTTTTCTCCTATATAAAACAAAGATGGGTTGACTATGTTCATACTCAGTTTCAAGGCTTTCTTTTCTATTTCATTCATTTCCTTGTACATTAATTTGCCAATATATCATCATCTCAATATGGGAAACTTTAGAAGAAGTGTTGAAACCAGGTGATTTTGTTCCTACAGTCCTTACAATAGTGAATCTTCGTGTTAACAGATATTGAATGTCTTTTATGGTCTATTTTATCCTTTTATATCTTTCTTGAATAGATAGATTTTTCACATACTTTGTTAGTTCTATATAAATTTCTTTTCAGTTTTAGGTACATTTTAATATTTTAAACTCAACTTCATTATTGCTGAAATATGGGATATCAATGACTACTGAAAGTTAACTTTACAAACTTAGTACTACCTACAACCATTTTATAATCATTGAATATATTCAGGAATTTCTGATTATTCTTTGAATTTTGCAGAGTTGTTTTATTAGACATGTAATATGTGTATTCTTTGATTCCCTTGATAGATGATTGGCTAGGACTTCTAGTATCATGTTGAAAGTCAGTAGTCACTGAAAATGTCTATCTTTTTCCTCATATTAGTGGGAAGGTTCTGAGGTTTTCTGCACCTATGATGTGAGTAGTAGTGTTTTCTTAGATGTTGTTTATCATATTGAGTATATTTCCATGAATTCGATGTGCTTACACTTTTATAATTTTTATAGTTTAAATAAGTACTTGGATTTTGTTAACATTCTTCTACATATATTAACAGGATAGTGGGATACTTTCTTTTCAATCTTACTGATGCGAGGAAATAGGATAATTTTAACTATTGAATAGTTTTTACATACACTAGATAAATCCAACTTGATTGGCATACTTTTGTACTCATGTATTTTCTGGTTTACTTTGTAAATATTTTACTGATATAATTACCATTCATATTCATGAGATGTGTTTATTGATCTGTAGTTTTGACTCTTGTAAAGTGTCAGTTGGTTTGGGGATTAGAGTAGTTGAGGATGAATAAAAACATCACTAAAATGTAGTCTTCCAATTTGTTCAAACCTGAAGTGAAAAATGTTTCTACTTTACATATGGTAACAAGGAAGTGACTTGATGATATCCAGTTCTTAGCTGAGTTTACAGATACTAAAACAGCTTTACTCATAAGTCTAATGTCTGGAGTTTTTATGTGGTAGTTCAGGGTTCTCAGAGTGCACAAATTGAGGTGTAGAAGAAACATTATGTTTGCTTTAAGCTACACATATTATACATTGTTTGTGATGAAGCAATAGAAAGCAGTAGTTGAATATCTACCTAGAAAAATATATTCCTGTAATATGGATTGGGTCAGAATTATCTTTTCAGTTCTTCTTGGAGATGGCAAAGTGGTCTTACTTGAGGCTAAAGTAAGGGCACCTGCACTATGTAATGACAGAAGAATGAGCGACTGCATCCTGGCACCCGGTGTGGAAAAAAGGGAAAGTGCATCCAGCAGATTCATGGATTTGTCTGGGGAAAACCTGGGAAGTGCCATGTGATTTCTAATTCTCTCAGAAAATCTGCAAAGAGAATTAAGTTAGGAAGTAGGGCATCTGTTACAGAACACAACAGTGGAGAGAAACTGTTCTGAAACAACTTATACTCCTGATCACTTTAGACAGCCTGTCTCCGGAGTCCTCTGAATCTACATTCACTTCAATGAGGATTCTCCTCCTAGACTGCTTTGCAAGTACATAGCAGGTGTCAATGCAGCATTTTGAAATGTACTTATAGCATAAGTTATTTACATATTCTATATCACAGATAAAATTGTTTAGTAAGAGAAACCTCCAAACTTGCTTGCCACATAATGGACCTAGATAGAAAATAGACAATAAATTTAAATAAATGTTTAAATTTTTATACAAATATTTTTAACTATTAACATTGCAAAATTACAAAACCTAATTATACTCTCTATTACCAAAGTAAAGAAAGGAGTCTGGATAAATGGTATTTACTTCAGTAATTTACATATTTAACACAGAAATTTAGTCGTGATGATCCATCTCTGTGTTAATGATCCTTTAATCAGAAATATTACTTATCTTTTTATCCTTATTTTTTAAATGAGTATCTACTTACATAAACGTCAAAGAAACACTACACAGAGTGACTGTGTGTCTTGCAAATAACTTGCCATTGTGACAAATTTATCTTTGAAATGCTGTCATCTATGTTTTCTAAGGGTATTCACTTATATGTAATGGCACAGTAGTTAGCTTAGAGCAACTAGTACCAACCCAGTATTACCACTTACTATGCAGAACCTACATTCATTCCATGAATTTACTTAAGATATCAGTTTAAATAAAAAATTTACTCCTGGCTTTGTACAGTAATTCTTCTTGGTTTGTGGGCTTAAACTATAATACCAATGAAGGAAAGAATGGTTCTTAGCAGAATATCCCATTAGAAGTCACAGGCTTACCCTTTGAGGTGAGACGTAATCATTTGGCTATGATGGATTATAAGATGTTTTTCTACAATAAAAATACCTCAGCAAATATCCAAAAGCTTTGTCTCCTCTCTTTTAACAGTTTATTAATATTGACTTAGATATGTCATTTTAATAGATACTGTCATCCATTAATGGTTATTGATGCTTAAATCACTGACACATGGACATAGGAGGCATATTTTATATAATTATTGTTTGGAAATTTACTTACTTTCTGGCTGAAGCTTCTAGACTCATTTTATGTATTCCCAGTTCAAGCCTGGAGATAAACCGTCTCTTCAAATACTCTTGATACTTTATGAAATAAATTTTATATATATATATATATATATATATATATATATATATATATATATATATATATATAATTAGATTTTGATATTAATTACTAGAATATAAGTATTTCTAGAGATCCTCACATAATTCTGTAAGGAAATTAGCATAAGTAATAAAATACATTTAAAAATGACTATAACATAATTTCTACAAATCTAAATCTATTTTGAATGCAAATCTGAACAGCTTTGTTTGGCACTAATACACGGCACACATTTACACTAGCCTTACTCATATCCATGGCTGTTAGTACTTTCTCTGACAGTAAGACATATTCCCTAGGAAAGTCAACCCAGGGCTCCTATTACATATGTAGCAGAGGCCTTGCCTTATCTGGCATCAGTGGGAGGGTAGGGTGGCACTTGGTCCTGTGGAGGTTTGAGGCACCAGAGAAGGGGGATGCTAGTGGGCTGAGATGGGATTGGGTAGGCAGGTTGGGACTACCCTCTTAGAGGCAAAGGAGATGGGGGATAAGGTTGGAGGTTCATGGTGGGGAGACTGGGAAGGGGGATAACAATTGAAATGTAAACAAATAAAATTTATGAATAAAAATAAATTAAAATTTATAATTGTATTTTAAGGGTGTCTACTTTAAGATATAAAAGTATTATAAGATGTAAATTTTACAAATTTAAATGTTGACCTCAACTTTTAACTTTTTTTTTCTCCTTGAGGTAGGAGGCAGAAAATATTTTAGACAAAGAATTTACTTAAATTTTAATCCGATGTGGACTAGTAAATGTTTTCATTGAAACACAGTATTTTAATTTTTTTTTTATGTTCAAGATTTCCACTCAATTATCTGCAAAATTTACTGAACCATAGGTGAAGGAGGTGTTTTCTGGATGTGTTCACTGGGACTGAGAGCCACGAGTCTTCATTGTGATATGTTGTGGTTTTCTGTACTAGTCTCTATCCCTTGCAAATAGAAGTTTCTTTGATGAGAGGCCAGAGCCATACTTATCTGTGGACTAAAGATAGATGGTAGAATGTATTTCAGGGTAATACTGGTTTAGTAAAGTGGTGATTGAACATTTTGGTCAAAGATCTCTAACTTCACTGGCCCTGAAGGTGGCTGGTTTTCTTGACTGGGTAGTTGGGTAGGTTTCCAGTACTGGCCCATGTTTATAAGAGTCAGAAATTCAGGGAGTTTACAGTGATACTGGCCTCCTAGTAATATCAGAAGGTTATACCAATGAAGTCTCACTAAAATGATTGTCAAAACATGAGCTGAACATGGACGACAAAAACAGATATTGCAAAGTGGACAGAGAAACACCCAGGAGATCTGTAATGTTCATGAGCAACTATAGGCAACTAAGTATGCTGTGAGCAGCATAAATAGTTTTTTTCCCCAGGGAAATACCAAATGATTATCCCTGAAAACATGCATCCAAATAACTTTATAAAGGCTGAGCAGGACTGAGCAGGTTATACAGACATTGTGTGTGTGTGTGTGTGTGTGTGTGTGTGTGTGTGTGTATCTGCATACACATGAATATATAATTTATATATATATATATATATATATATATATATATATATATATATGTGTGTGTGTGTGTGTGTGTGTGTGTGTGTGTGTGTGTATACCAACAATTAATTTAAAAATAGACAATGACTTTGAAAGAGAGCAAGTAGGAGTATATGGTAGGCTCTGGAGAGAGGAATTATATGGATAAATTATATAATTATATAATCTCAAAACATAAAAAAAATAATAGAGAAGAGATTCATATTTTACAGTTGTTAGCTTGATGTTTCTGTGTGACTCCTACCAGTGGGAATGGAGGCGTCTCTGACTTTTTTGCCTGCTCTTGGGTCCCTTTCCCTACTACTGGGTTGCTTTGCCCAAACCAGATAAGAGAGTTGTGCCTAGTCTTATTTTATCTTGTTATGCAATGCTTAATTGATATCCCTGGAAGACATGCTCTTTTTTGAGAGACAACTGCTAAGGAGTGGATCTGGGGAATGGAGGAATGGTAGAAGTAGAGGGAAATGAAACTTTTTTTTAGGATATATCTTATGAGAGAAGAATAAATAATAGATTATAATAAATACTTTTGCTTTTTTTGGGGTTTTTTTTTTTTTTTTTTTGAGACAGGGTTTCTCTGTATAGCCCTGGCTGTCCTAGAACTAGACCAGGCTGGCCTCGAACTCAGAAATCCGCCTGCCTCTGCCTCCCGAGTTGTGTTGGTCATTTTTTGTTAGTTGACAATTCCATACATGTGTATTACATTCAGATAATTCTCTTTCTTTATTATTTTTTATTTCCCAACACTACCAGCCTCTCCTCCCTACTAACTACTCCTTTTTTAGATTCATGATTCTTGTTTTGTTTTTGTGAGCAGTTCAGTTTAACTAGGGGGATCTGTGTGACAATTGGGTTAAAACTACCCATTGGAGCCTGGTGGGGTTATCACACAGTTCAAAGCAATAATTGTCCTTATTTAATCTATCAGTAACAGATAATTAAGCCTGAAGTGTATAGTACCCAAGATCTCTTTTTTACCTGTTTTTGACTTTTGAAGTCCATTCCCATGCAGACTCAATGCCAGCCACCACAGCTGCTGTGAGTTCTTAACTGCAATGGCTATGAATTCAAAAGATATTTCTTAACAATTCTCCCTCTTTTCCAAGCTCTTAAGGTCTTTTTTCCTCATCTTTTGTAATACTCCTGAAGCCACAGAGGGAATGATATGACTAATTTAGGGTTGAGCGATTATCCATCACATATTATTACAATAATAAATCTCTGCATTCACTACCATCTACTTGAACTAGAGAAGCTTCTCTGATTAAAATTGAGAGAAGTTTTATCTATGGATATAAGCATAATACTAGAAAGCATTGTGACACTGTGATTTACAAATGAGCTTGGTTAAACAAGGATACTCAGTTTCTCAATAAGGAATTAAGATCTCCCTTAGAATGGCATTTTGATTGGGTTTCCAGAATTGGAAATGTGTCTCTTCTATGTAGCAGGCCTCAGATCTAATTCAAGAGGGCTTGTTACCTTTCAGCCCAACAATCTGTCCATTAATATGCAAGTAGACACATTTTGTCTGGCAGTTGATCTTGAAGAACATAAGCAAGCTGGCTAGGATCCCTGGTGTCTTCTCCCAGCAGCTGGAAACACTTTCTGTGATGCGAAAGCTAAGGAAGGGCTCTGCTGCCTCAGTTCTATTCTGATTATTTATAACATGTGTACATTTTATGTGGCACCTCATCAATAAGGTCTTATCATTTAGTTTTGGTAGACAATCAACAGTATTGAGAAGAGCCTGTATTCTTTTACTGGTCTCCTTTGCTCCATGACTAAAATATAACGTAGGAAAAGGGAGATCTCTGTTCATTGTTGTTGGGAGTAAAAACACACATGCAGCCAGTAGAGAAATCAATACAGAGTGTCTCAAAAGCCCTTGATAGCAGTGCAGCTCAATTAAACTATTCCTATGAATATATTCAAAGGATTCCATATCCTAATAAAGGAATACTGGCTCATCTGTGTTCAGTTTTTAATAGATTCGTTCATTTTATTTTCTCTAGTAGCTAGGAAATGAAAAGAGCCTGGAAATCCATCAATTTATGAAAAGATAAGTAATATGTGGCACATACACAGAATGGAATTCTGAAAAATAATCAAATTGGGACTGAAGAGAGCTAGGCCTTTAAGAGCACTTGGTGTTAATTGCAAAGGACCTGAGTTTGACTTCTAGCACTCACATTCATTTTCTTATACTACCTGTGATTCCAGCTTCAAGGAATCTGATTTATTTGGCCTCGGCAAATTCTGTGCTATAATTCTCAGGTGCAAACACATACAAATAATATTCTTTTAAAAAGATGAAAATTTCAGATAAATGGCTGTAATTGGAAAAATAAAACTGATTGCAATATCCCAGAGAAAGAAATAGAAATGCCACATGTACTCCCTCTTAATAGATCTTAACTTCACATCTCTGTTTTTTTTTTTCCTGTTAAACCTGTGATAGCTGTAGAAGCCAGGAAACAAGAAAGGATGCATTAACAAGATCAAAGGGAATTAAGAGAGAGATAGTGGGTAGGAGGTACAGTTAATAAAATGAAGTGGGTATATTCGTACTATAAGAAAACCTATTACCTATTAATAAAATCAACTTATTTGTATAAAATAGGGCTTGAAGGGACATGAATCAGATGGTTAAGAAAATTCTTATTTCTGAGATGATCTTAGGGGAATAGGAAAAATAAAACAGGATATAGTTGGTTGTCACTACAAAACGGTTGAGGTGTAGGCACGTGGATTTTCACATTTGCTGTCCATCATATCCAAGCATTACATATCTCTTCATAAATCAGAAACTCAAAGTAATAAAAGAAAGAATCAGCTCATGGAAAAGTGCTACATTAGTGATGACTCAGAACATCACCACAATCCTTTCCTGTCTTGACTCTATACACACAGTCACCCTCATCTAACTATAAATAATTGAGACTCAATGCAAAGACTAAAACTTAAGTATGAAGGATTCCATTAGCTGCTGCTATTTAAAAAATAAATCACTATTCTGTTTCAAGTAAGACAGCAATGTCTATGTACAGCAAACATGAAATAATCACATTTTAAAAATAATCGTGTGTGCTCCAGCAGAAAAACCTAAGTTTGTTGATTGCTTCTAAGGTTTTTGTGTGAGAGTTCTGGCAAGGAAAAAAGGGGGGGGGGGGGCTTTCAATGTCTAGAAAGGCAAATGTGCATGATAGTTAAATAGAATGTTTTCCTCTCTGAGTCTAGGCCTGTGCTCTAACAATCAGCTCTTTCTTCTTACCAACCACAAGGGTAAGGAAAATATTTATTCTTCTTTATAGTCATTCCCCCTTTACTTGCTCAGACAATTTTGAAAATAGCTCTGCGGGGAACTTCTTCAATAACGCTCTAGTGCTGACATTTCTGGGCACAGTATCCAATTGCATTGTATTGGTGGGTACAGAAGAGCCTCTCCAGCTGACAGCGGCAGTAAATCACTGCACTTGCCAAAGGAGTAAATCACAAGAAATATGGCAAACCATGTCAAAGGCTGCTCTACCTTTAGAATATTGTTAAACATAAGTTCGCTCTCTCTCTCTCTCTCTCTCTCTCTCTCTCTCTCTCTCTGTGTGTGTGTGTGTGTGTGTGTCTTTCCTCTCTCTCTCTCCCTCTCTCTCTCTCTTTCTCTCTGTGTGTGTGTTTGTGTGTCTGTCCTCTCTCTCTCTCCATATATATATATATATATATATATATATATATATATATATATATCCCTATGTCTGTCTGTCTCTGTTTCTGTCTCCATCTCTATCTGTGCACATGCGTGTGTCTGTGTGTGGGAGAAAGAGAAAAAGTGAGTCTATCTTTCTTTCTTCTGTATAAAATGTAAGCCAGTTGCTTGTTTATAGAGAACAAATATTATCCCTCTACCAACTGGGACAGCTTATCCCACAGGCTTAATTTTGAAAATAAATATTTTTTTAGTCTTAGAAAATAAATAAGTTTTTTGTATCCTTTTCTCTAAAATTTCTGTAAGGTAGACTGTTTTCCTGTGGCATGTGTTTTTACATTTTTGAAAGCCAATTTCTATTATTGAAAGCTAAAAACTTTCCAATGATGTTTCAAAAATATCTATGAGTAAATAATCCAGTTATATGCACATTAAAGGAAGGCAATGTACTTTTTATATCTTGTCTCACTCTGTGACTGGATGTGCTGTGCATTTATATGAACAACTACAAGTTTCTTGAACACCTACTGGATAACAATTAATCTAGAGAGGACATATATATTTTATAAAATGTTTCTTTCCCTAAACAACCTAAATTTTAAGTCTTAAAAATCGGTTAAATGATATTAACTAGTGTGGAAATGATTTGTTAAGATGAATGGTAACAAATAGTAGAATGGATTTCTGTAAATGATTCTGGGAAGAAAATGTCACATGGTAGCTCAGCAAGTACTAGAGAGATCACTGAAGACATGCATGAAAAGTGAAGTACCCTTTGCAAGCAAATTTAACAATCTTCAAGTCTTACGATAAATTTTGAGTCCATTCACTCCGAAGAGAAGATGTTCACATAACAAATCTGGATCATTGCTAGAGCTGTTTATTTTATGAATAGGTTTACAAATGGCAAACTTTATATCTTGAAATTTGTATTTTATGTGTGTATCCATTCTAATGAGCTCATTTAGATCTAATTAGTTAAAAACAAATCACAGGAGGATGAGGAAGATTAAAATCTTTACTTAAAATGTCATATGGACACATGTACCCACAAAGGAGAATACAATATGAGGGCAGCAGTTATACTGTCAAAAGTCCAAATAAATCCCAATATTTTCTGCAGGCCGTAACAAGATGGGGCTGGAAGTGATTCCTTCCTATACTCTGTGATGTCAGCATGTGGTGGGTTGCATTGTGGCTTAACCATCTCCTGTACTTTAGTCCTCCGTTCCTTGGTACTCTGTTACAGCATCCCAAGTAAGTCAACACATCTGAAAGCCTCAAGATGGACAGCCGCTGGATTAATTATCACTGTGGTGATACTTAGAGGTAGTAAACTGGGGAGAAATGCATTCATTAGTAATCTGTTCTTGTGGGTAATTCAATGTGAGGATTAAGAGCCAGCAGCTCCATGTATGGTCACTTCTATCCTTGTGACCATGAGGACACAGCATTTGTTGCTTTGCCCATTTGCTTCCTGCCATTTGAAATCTCCAGGATGAGGACATGTGAGCAATGATACAAACCCTCCCTACCCATGAGCATTAGTACCATCAGGGTGCTTAACTTCCAAACCTTCACAACAGTGATAAATGTTTAATTTAATATTTCATTACACATTTGTTCTCAGGTATTCAGTTATAGAGATGATATTTGTAGCAAACAGTAATCCACTTGGTGTTTAATGTGGGTTATAGTGAATGCCCTGGTTTGGGGGTACATAGACATTAAAGAGGTTCCCTCAGCCTTGAGGGTTTCCAAATACGAATTTCAAAAGGATGTGCCTGTGAGGGTAAGGCAGGGCAGGACAGGGGATTGCAGGAAGGAGGAAGGAAAGAAGGAAGGAAGGAAGGAAGGAAGGAAGGAAGGAAGGAAGGAAGGAAGGGAGGGAGGGAGGAGCTTAGTTGAAGTTGTCCTTTTTTATGGAAGAGGACATTAAAGATATGGGCTTTGGATGGAAGCACTTTGGCAAGCTTCTCACAGTGTTGCCTAAAGAGGAAAACAGCAGTCATTGAAGGAATGACTTCAAACACATATGTCCTTGATATTCTCTAAGAAAAAGAGGCAACATGTAGCTAAACTATTGTAACCTTTGGATGTGACAGTCAGACACACAAAAATGTTAGCCAAAGTGGTAAGAAATACAAAACCTTCCTAAGTGTAAGAGAAGAAGGCAAGCATGCTGTATTGAACATCAGGAAAAGGCATATTTTGGAAACTTAGACTACTGAGGTCTAGTACTTGACAGAGATTTAGGTGCTTATACCTGAGTTAGAGGTGCACAGAGGCTATCTAACATTGGGGCTTAGTCCAAAAAACTTGAAAGCATCCTCCTTCCCTCCCATGCCTACAACAACACAGTTCAAAGTTAAGAAATAGATATTCTCTGGACAGGAGTGTGTAAGTTGGTAGAGGTGAACACAGGGTCCAGGAGGTGAACACATATGGAATATAATAGAGTATGATGCAGTAGTCCAGAGTGCACCAGAATTCATGCTATCTTCAATTCCTATTGCCATGGTATACAATAAATCAGTGGACAAATTAATATTAGGATTATAAAGTCGTTTCCAGTTAAAACTAGGCTGCAAGGTATCCCTGGCAAAATATGATACAGTCCTCTATAGAATAATATATGGAAAATTTTAGCTTTAGTGCTTTCCTTGAACAACTACTTAGCTAGTATGTTCACCCAGGCACACTGCTGATAATACACTGAACCAGAACAGTGTTATGCTATAGGAACCTGGCAGATCATTTTGAACAAAATGGCTAGAGGGAATACTGACAGCAAAAAGCCATAAACATACCCATACCTCCATTCAAATGGAATGAGAAAGTTATTTCTCAAGTACAATTGTTCTTGGCACTATATTTGCCTTTTTGTTTTATCTTTAATATGAAGTGGCAACATTTTCCTCATCTTTTAATACTGGAATTTAGTTACTTCTTTGTTGAAACATCAATCTTTATTTTTTCCTTCTTCTTCATGAGACTCCTTAAATCAGAGAAACCATAAAGAAAAATATGAAGATATTTGGTGAGCCAAAAGTACAGGAATATTGTTTAATATGCCTGTTAAGGTGTATAAAAACTGACTAGGATGACAATCTACTAATGTGGTTTCTGTCAGTACCACTGGAAGCCATTGTGAGTGAGCTGGTACTTGGACATGGGAGAAAGCTGGGAGACTGGGTGAATGATGGAAACTAGGGACGGACTTTTGTTTGGAAAGGATTCCATTCAGGATAGGTCAGATTCCTGTGAAGCTTTGAGTATGTCCTAATCAGAATATCTTATTTCCCTATTTGCTATGCCTCTGGACGATGACATGAAATTTTCTCTATTAAGTGCCACATTGTCACACAATGGTATGCCCATGGAGCAAATTAATTAGAGAGTGTCAGAAGTTATCTCACACTCAGGTATTC
The DNA here is from genome assembly GCA_902729485.2 of Mus minutoides. Lineage (NCBI taxonomy): Eukaryota > Metazoa > Chordata > Mammalia > Rodentia > Muridae > Mus > Mus minutoides. The sequence continues at coordinate 647 of LR749688.1, read as the reverse complement.
TAAGATTTTCAGTTCCCCATTCAATCCCAATTCATGTTTGAATGCTACAATTCAGCATCCTAAAGAGCGCCCAATTAGAAGAAGGCCTGAGGAAACCCTAAGGAAAATCATACTTTATACAGAGGGGAACCTTTTCTTTGGAAAGTTTCAAATTAATCACATCTTAAATATAATTGTCAGACAAAATAAAATTTAGTGATACATATGTAAGCATTTATTTGGAAAGTCAAAACTATTACTATGCTAAAGAAGTTAATTTGTTATCATTTTTCACAAATGTTTTTGACAGCTTAAACTCGTTTTTCTTATCTGTGGTTGACTATTGTCTGGGAGGTTATAAAAGCAGAATTATATTCCCCCAAATCATCTTAAAGGATTTCATACAGATTATTTCAAGGCTTTGTTTCATATTAGATATCAATCAATGGCTTAATTAAGGAACATGTGAAATGACAAAGAGATCTGCAGCAGCTGCTAGTCTTGTTCTCCTGGCTTTAAATTGTAACCCAGGAGACAAGTTTAGTACATAAAGACAGTTGCCACAAAGCTTGAGTTCAAATCCTGGGACCCAAAGGATGAAGAGAGAGCTGACTGCCTGCATTATCCATTTGAACTCACATGTTCATGATGGCAAATTTGCCAATACA
>LR752000.1:54986-117348 GCA_902729485.2 Mus minutoides | reverse complement strand
AATAGAAGAGGATGGCCTAGTTGGCCATCATTGGGAAGAGAGGCCCCTTGGTCATGCAGACTTTATATGCCCCAGTACAGGGGAACGCCAGGGCCAAGATGTGGGAGCGGGTGGGTAGGGGAGCAGGGCCGGGAGGGGGGAGGGTATAGGGAACTTTCTGGATAACACTTGAAATGTAAATGAAGAAAATATCTAATAATAGTTGGGGGAAAAAAACATGACTGGAAGAAATAAAACCTGAAAGTCCATTCAATGATGATCATTCATATTCTGTTATGCTTCTAGATCAGTACCATGTCTAGTCATCATCAGAAAGGGTTTATCTGGCAGTATATTAAAGTGATTGCAGGGACACACAGCCAGAGATTATGCAGAGTGGTGTGTGTGTGTGTGTGTGTGTGTGTGTGTGTGTGTGTGTGAGTGTGTCTGTGTGTGTGTGTGTGTGTGTGTGTGTGTAATTAGTGGACTCTATCATATCCTTCCCCTCAAAGAAAAGAGAATGCCACAGAAAAGGGGGAAGAAACATTATAAGAGTCAGAGGTGGAGGAACCAGGAGAACATGGGCCATCCTATCAACTAAGCAAACCTCACATAGGATTACAAGACTGAAATGCAAAGAACTTGGACTCCCTGGGTCTGCATCACGTCCTCTCACTAAAGGTTGAATCTTTTAGGTTGATGTTTTTGAGGGATTCCAAACAATGGGTTTAACTTTGACACATTTGTCTGCTATTAAGACTAATTTTCTTCTATTTCAGTAGTCTCGTCCAGCTTAATATGTGAGCTTTTAGCTTGTATGGTTGTATCCTCTGTCAAGTTTGGCTGTCATCTCTTGGAAGCATTTTTTCTGAACTAGAAATAAAGGAGGAGTAAATCTGAGGAGGTGGACCTAGAAGGAGTGGATAAGGTGTTGTATTACATGGCTTGGTGGTATTATATGTGAAAAGAATCATTTTAAAATTAATAAACAGAATTCAATTAATGGAGCTCTGATAAAAACAGTGCCTCTTAATAATTTTCTAGAATCAGCACTGGGATGACATCACTGTGTCACTCAGGTCTCTTTCCCTTAATACACTACTTGTAAAATTCCCTTTTGTAAATGGGAATATTACTCAGTGTATCTTATTGTAGAGAAACATTATTCAGCACTGGGATGACATCACTGTGTCACTGAGGTCTCTTTCCCTTAATACACTACTTTGTAAAATTCCCTTTTGCAAATTGGAATATTACTCCGTGTATCTTATTGTAGAGAAACATTATTAATATGAATATAATTATTAGATTAATTTAAGTTTAAAAACTCCAATATAGGCATTATAAGGAGATTTGCTTCTTACGTAGGACTCTGATCAGGGCCTCTTTCATATCTCTGTTTCTCAGGCTGTAGATGAAGGGATTCAGCATGGGAGTCACCACTGTGTACATCAGGGCCATGACAATCTCCTTTACAGTAGAGTTATTAGCTGATGGGCATATGTAGACAGCAATAATTGTCCCATAGAACAGTGAGACCACAGAGAGGTGGGAGCCACAGGTGGAAAAGACCTTGGCTATGCCCCGTGTAGTTGAAAACTTTAGAATGGAGCAGACAATTTGTACATATGAAACAACAATGAGTAAGAATGGGATTACAATATCAAGCCCTCCCAAGATAATTATCATTAGTTCATTAATGTAAATGTCAGAGCAAGCTAACTTGAGCAGGACAGATATGTCACATAAAAAGTGGGGGATCACATTGTCCTCACAGAATGACAATCTTGCCAAGAGTAGGGTGTGTAACATGGAATACAGAATGGTAAATACCCAGGAGAACACCACCAGAGATACACAGAGCTTGGGGTTCATGATGCGAGTGTAATGAAGAGGGAAGCAGATGGCCACATAGCGGTCATAGGCCATGACCACAAGAAGAACGTTCTCCATGTTTGCAAAAACCATGAAAAAGTACATTTGTGTCAGACAGCCAGCATAGGAGATGGATGTGTCCTGGCTCTGCATGTTCTGCAGCAACTTGGGCATTGTGACAGAGGAAAAGCAGAGGTCAGAGAAGGACAAGGTGCTGAGAAACAAGTACATGGGTGTGTGGAGATGGGAGTCCAGATATATGAGGATGATGATGATGAGGTTCCCCAGGACAGTGGTGAGGTACATGGTCAAGAAGAGAGCATAAAACAGCTGCTGCTGCTCTGGGGGGATGGGTAGGCCCATTAGGATGAACTGAGAGATGGCAGTCTGATTATTCATTATTACTCTTATATTCCAGTATTCTAATGTGAAAATTATTGGTGTCACTGCAAATTCAAAATAAAAAGAATATATATTCAGAAAAATATATTGTACAAAAATGGATCTTACAGTCATCATAGTAATTATAACCTCCAAACTCCAAATGTCTTTAATCACTACAATCATTAATGTTCTTTCTTTTTGTCTCTTTAATAGGTTTCAATCTCCTCCTTTTTCCTAGATATTTTTATGCTCTTTCTACTGAGATACAAAAAGGACTAATGCTTCTCTCTCCTGCTACCTGATTGTCCTTGTTGACTTTTGTCTGTTCATTTGCAATTTGCTCTATGTTATTTTGTATATTGATGTTCTTAAAGAATTTGTATCAACATTATCAACATAATATTATATGAATTTCAAGAAAAACTTGCATACTCTTATGTATTAGATTACTCTTTTAAACTTGGACTGGAATACTTTGTAACATAGATATTTTTACTCCACTGTAAACTAATTCACTTCAGACCTCAAAAGACCCAAATGAAACTCATGTTTTCATTTTATTGTCTCAGAAAGCATTACTTGTTCTAACTTTCTGGTTTCCCATAGGCCAGTAAAAGAAAATAAGATTTTCATTAGAAATCAGTGATTTATTCATTGTTGCACTAGTCATTTTTTAATTAGATATTCCTGATTTCCCCTCTGAAAACCCCCTATCACATCCACCTTCCCAGTGCTCACCAACCCACCCATTCCCACTTCCCTATCTTGGCATTTATCTACACTGGGGCATCAAAACTTATCAGGACCAAGGGCCTCTCCTCCAATTGATATCCAATAAGGCCATCCTCTGCTGCAAATGCAGCTGGAGCCATGGGTCTCTCCATTTTTCTTTTTTATAAGTTAATTTCTTTATTTATATTTCAATGTTATTCCCTTTCCAGGTTTCCCCCCTCCCAGAACACCCTATCCCATCACCCCTTCCTCTGCTCACCAACCCATCCACTTCTGCCTCCCTGCCCTTGCATTCCCCTACACTGGGGCATAAAGCCTTCAAAAGACCAAGAGCCTCTCCTCCCATCCTCTGCTACATCTGCGACTGGAGCCATGAGTCCCACCATGTGTACTCTTTGGTTGGTTGTTTAGTCCCTGGGAGCTCTGGGGGCTCTGGTTGGTTGATATTGTTCTTTCTATGGTGTTTCAAACCCCTTCAGCTCATTTATTCCTTTCTTTACCTCTACCACTGGGAACCCCATGCTCAGTCCAATGATTATTGGTAAGCATCTGTCTATGTATTTGCAGGCTCTGGCAGAGCCTCTCAGGAGACAGCTATATCAGGCTCCTGTCAGCATGTACATCTTAGCATCCAAAATAGTGTCTGCATTTGGGGGCTGTATATAGGATGGATACCCAGGTGAATGGCCTTTGTTCCACAATTTTTCTCTGTATTTCCTCCCGTGAATATTTTGTTCCCCCTTCTAAGTAGGACAGATGCATCCACATTTTGGTCTTTCTTCTTCTTGAGCTTCATGTGGTCTGTGAATTGTATCTTGGGTAGTCCAAGCTTTTGGAATGATACCCACCTACCAGTGGGTGCATATCTTGGGTATTATTTTGTGATTCTGTAACCTCACTCAGAATATTTTTTAGTTCCATCCATTTGCCTAAGATTTTCATGAAGTCATTGTTTTTTATACCTGAGCAGTACTCCATTGTGTAAATGTATCCATTCCTCTGTTGAAGGACATCTGTGGACTTCCCAGCTTTGGCTATTATAAATAAAGCTGCTACAAACATAGTACAGGAGGTATCTTTTTTATATGTTGGGGCAATGTTTGTTTATATGCCCAGGAGTGGCATAGCTATGTCCTCAGGTAATCCTATGTCCCATTTTTTGAGGAACTACCAGAATGATTTCCAGAATGGTTGTACCAACTTGCAATCCCACCAACAATGGAAGAGTATTTCTTTCCTTAAATCCATTTTTTTCTTACCCTTAACTGCTGTCATACATTATATAGGGTATCCCCTAAATCCTTCTCCTATTTCATTAATATTAACTGTAAGCTTATATCAATATATGAGGATCAAGCCTTGTCTTTACTAGAATACAGAGGCTAATTCAGTAACGATTGTGTTCTTATGTCTCCTGATCATTCTCTTCTCCTTCATCATGTTTCATTTACACTGTAGTATTCTAACAAAGAAGTTCCATCATATTTTTTTTCAGATTTATTTTTCAGATTACCACTACTGCTCTGAGGCAAGAATATAAATGATGTTTCATTATCTCTCAGGTGCCAGTGGCACACCCCATAGTCTCACAGTGATACTTGGATCTCTCTCTTTATCAATGCTGGGGTTAGCACTCTTTAACTCCTTCACTTTAGAGCTTCTCCTCTTCTTGCCTATTACTTACCTGTTTCCCATTCATCTGTTTCATCCTCACTCGTAGGCCAGAGTTATTGCTTATGACATACTCAACTAAATTTACTCTGTCCTCCCATACTAAGTGATACCTTCAGCTCTGTTCCCTAGCATTATACCCTTATCCCATGCAGTTAAATTTGTGGTCACTGTTTAATCTGTATTCACATTAATTGTAAACAATAAGTAGAAAATGTCACATAAGTCTTCATTTTGTTTGTTTGTTTTCAACCATTCAAATTTTCCTACTAATGCCAATACCTGTCATGATGCATGAAACTGGTAGATGAACATTTGTTACATGAAAAATGTTCCATCTTCTGACTGAGATACAAGTGTGTAATATCCATTCTTCTCAGTGCCTCCAACATTATAGACAGATCTTCAAATGTTAGCCTGCTCAGTCTCTAACACTGGGCAGTCTGGATCCTAATCACATGCATGGGAAGTCATGAAAGAGTGCACACACATGAGTGTATGGTACACACCACACACACACACACACACACCCACACACACACACAATCCTGTGATTCTGGACATCAGTGGCTATTGAATCTATCACAGATCTTAAAGCTGACACAACAGAAGAAACATCAAGAGATCTAATCAACTTTCTCAAAAATGCTACAACCTAATATGACCGCTTTCACCTTCACAGACTGACAGTTTTTCAATACAACTGAATTAAGAGATTACACACTTAGACTTTGTGGTTTAACATTACAGAGTATAAACCATGTAGGACAAAAAACATGCACCATTTTAAAATGGTGCTCTTTTTATGTATCTGGCCTCAAACCTGGAGCACTCACTGCCTCTGCTTCCCAAGTACTGACATGACATATCCATTTTCTGTCTCTCATGTAAATGAATAGTACTTTTGTGTTATGTATGCATGTATACCAAGATGAGAATCTGAGAAGTCACCATCCACAATTAACACTGATGAGTCAATGGATTTCTTATATTCTCTATATACAAAGACTGTAGTCCTCAAATTAAACACCACATAACAAACCTAAAGGGTATGTTTCTAACATTTGGCAGACCTGCATATTGATTTGGATTCTGTAGAAGAACTGAGTTTAATTGAGTAGCTTTCATTGTAGATTTGCATTAATACCTAGATAATGTTAGTATCATTCTTGATTAACTGTAATAAGGAGCAATCACATACAGTAGCAGTGACTCCGATATTTGTACTCTTGTACAGATAAAATTAATCATCATTATAAAATAAGAAACTATTTTAGAGTTTTTCAGACCCTAGAGGTGAAAGTATAGCAAACAAATCTTAAGCATTAAAGAACTGAACTCCATCTCTTGGTAAATTATTATATAAAAATATGATATTGGAAATAAAACCCACAATGAGTAATAGTAATGAAGACAATATGAAAGGGGTTACATGATGGCCATGAAGTAAATACTATCACAATATGACTAAGAAAAAAAGAGATGTATCATACCTGAAAACCTGTTTTTCATAAAACAGAAGTTCCAATTGATTGCAAGACACCAGATTATTTCCTGAATGTATCCAACACTGATGAATCTGAGTCATAGTTTCTGGTTCATGCTCTTGATCACTCTTATTTTATTTGCAGACAGAAGAATAGCTGCTGTTGTATATGCATCACCTATCTGCACCATACCTACTTACAGCCTTCTGCTGACATACCTGGACCTTAAGTGCCCAACATCCCAGAGGGGTACTGATCCTGTATAACTCATTAAGGACATAGTAATTACCCTGGACCTTTCTAGGACCAATTTACCTCAGTGATCTCTAATGGAGACCAATTATATTCACAGATCATTATTTCCTACACTGAGGAGATAGTAGAATTTAAAGAAAAACAAACAAAATTATTAATTAGTTACTTAATTAATTAATAGCAGCAGTAATAATGCAAAAAAGCATGGAAAAGCATACTTCTTCCCTGGTCAGAACAGGGCTTCTCATGACTGGATGCCATTTGTTAGTAAGAAAAGTGAAGAAGGTTGACTGAAAACCACCTCATATTATCAGGAATTATTCTGAATATTATTAACTTAAAGTGTCTCACTGAACAAAATTTAGATAAAGAGCTAAGAATAGATTTTAAATTTTTGGTTGTGAGCCTAGCCTTTAAGTTCTGAGCCATCTCTCCAACCTATCTACCTGTAGTTTCTAAGCAGAATGAGACTGTAGAAAACCACCCAGCTTCTAAGCTTCCAAGGACAGCATGACAATCCAACATGACTCTCTGCAAGAGGATGTAGGGCAGCGAGACAGCCTTCTTTAAATTTCTAAATTTCATTGTACAGTATTCTGTCTGTGCCAAGATGTGAAAGGGGCAGGAATAGGGCAAGCAGATGGCATATTTAAGGCTTCTGCAAGCCCATAGGAAAGCAGTCCATGTTCCCACACCTGTTCACTCATTTTGCCTTCTTACCTCCCCGTGAAATCATTAATTCTACCTACTACTACCATTATCCAAAACTTCTTCATCTATGTAGGAATATTTTATAATTCAATGTTGAATGAGTGACCATTTATCACAAGGTCCGAGGTGGCATTCATAATTTATTTCTTCATGATAGCTTTCTGAACATGGCAGTTATCAGTTAAATAAAGTTCTGTATACAATAATGAATCACAAACTTTCAAGCCCAGAGAATCTTGATTCTTATTGATCTAGCCTTTATGGAGTCCATAGAGATGATTTACTTTTGTTTTGAATGTGAAAATAGTAAGTGAGATTTAATTATGGGTTCAGGATGTTAGACACAGTGCTGCCTGCTCTAGTTCCATAGAACAACCACATTTTGCTTGCTACTCACTTGGTTTTAATTACCCCCAAAAGAATGATATCATCTACTCTCTGAGATTTGTATGATTTTAGAAAAAAAGCAGTTGTTTGGTAGGACCAATATCTAATTCAATCATCCCTATGAACTCTGGTGTACACATGCACATGTATAATTAAATAGCCTTAGTATTTTCAGTGTTATTCAAGGAGACTACAATGCATGTTAGAATCCATTATTCTCCCTGCCAAGAATTTCTGTGCCCATTCCCACATACTCTCACCTCTGTCCATCTACAGACAATTCTACTTTATGCTCTTACAGGTTTTTCTGTTCTTCCTATTTCATGTGAATATAATCTCTTCCTGGCTGTGTCTTTCTATTAGAATGTTTTCAAGCTATGCCTGTGTACCAATAATTGATGTTTTTATTGTGAAATAATATGTCATTGTACTGATATTCCATGATTGTTTACATAATCATTTGCTGATGGTTCTTTCCACTTTTGACAATACTAAATAGTGCTTATGTGAATATAAATAAATAAATCTTTTTTGACTCAATTATTATAGTTATGTACCTAGTCATATGGTAATTCTAAATTACATTCCCTCCATCCATCCACCTCCAATGATTATTTTATTTCCTATTCTGAGTTAGATTCAAGCTTTCTTCCTTGGGCCTTCATTGTTACTTAGATTATTTGGGTCTATGGATTGTAGCATAGATATCCTGTATGTTATGGCTGATATCTACTAATAAGTGAGTACATACCATGCAGGTCCTTTAAGTCTAGGTTCTCTCATTCAGAACATTTTCTACTTCCATCCATTTGACTGAAATTTTCATGATGTCCTTGTTTTTAATAGCTAAACAGTATTCTATTGTGTAAATAAAACATATTTTCTTCCTTTATTTCAAAATGTTATTTTCTATTAAATTATTTTATTAATTTACATACCAAATGTTGCTCCACTTATTAGTGCCCCTTCCCATAGTTCATAAGCCCATCCCCATTCCTTTTGCCTCTGAGATTCTACCCCACTCACATACCCTCCCTTGTCCCCATCCCAACACCTTCACCTCACCCCACCCCCAGAATCCCTGTTCCTTGGGACATCAAGTCTCTACATGATTGATTAGGCACACCTTCTCCTACTGAGGACAAACAAAGCAGTCTTCTGCTACATATATGATAGGGATATATGTAGATATATGGCCAGAGATCAGCCTATGTACACTCTTTAGTGGTGGCTTAGTATGTGGGAGCTCTGAGGGGTCCAGGTTAGGTAATATTGTTAGTCTTCCTATGGTCTTGGCATCCTCTTCACCCCCTGTTCCATTTTTCTCACTGTATTTCATTTAGACAGGAACAATTCTGTGTCAATATTTTGAAGATTGTTGAAGATGGTCTCTGTCCCAACTGGGGACCATGTCTATCTACTGGAGGTGGTCTCTTAAGATTGCATCTCCCCAAGACCCAGTCTGCGCAAGTCAGCACACAGACTGCAAAGGATCACTCAGACCCAGTCTGCGCAAGTCAGCTCACGGACTGCAAAGGGTGAGTGACCAAAGGGCTGACAGTGCACCTTTTGGGACACACCCAGCTTTGGGCTCTAGACATCCAGGCTCCCTCCCAGTCTGAGGAGAGTTCTCAGCCTGGGAGTGCTTTCCCTGTTGGAACTTGTGAGAGAGCCATATTGGGTCCCAGGTCACTCAGAGACCAGTCTGTTCAGGTCAGCTCATGGACTACAAAGGCTCCCACTGAGACCAGTCTGTGCAGGTGGGTGTGCAGACCGCAGAGGCAACACATCCTCTAGGACAGGCCCTATATAGGATTTTCAACTTTACCTAAGAGGCAGGTCTGAACACCAAAACTCCATGCACCTTCCCTGCAAACGGAGAGCTCGCCTGCAGAGACTACACTGACCACTGAGATTCAGGAGAGAGCTGGGCTCCTGAGTCTGCTGACAGAGGCCAACAGAATCACAGGAGGAACAAGCTCCAACCAGAGACAACTATAACAACCAACTCCAGAGATTACCAGATGGCGAAAGGCAAACATAAGAATCTTAATAACAGAAACCAAGACCACTCACCTTCATCAGAACCCAGCACTCCCACTTCAGCCAGTCCTGGATACCAAAACACACCCAAAAAGCAAGACTCGGATTTAAAATCAGATCTCATCGTGCTAGTAGAGGACATTAACAAGGACATGAATAAGGACATGAAAAACTCACTTAAAGAAATGCAGGAGAACAATGCTAAAGAGGTAAAAGTCCTTAAAGAGGAAATACGAAAATCCTTTAAAGAACGACAGGAAAACACAACCAAACAGGTAATGCAATTGAACAAAACCATCCAGGACCTAAAAAGGGAAATAGAAATAATAAAGAAAACCCAAAGTGAGACAACTTTGGAGATAGAAACACTAGGAAAGAAATCAGGAAACATAGATGTGAGCATCAGCAACAGAATACAAAAGATGGAAGAGAGAATCTCAGGTGCAGAAGATTCAATAGAGAACATGGGCACAACAATCAAAGAAAATGCAAAATGCATAAAGATCCTAACTCAAAACATCCAGGAAATCCAGGACGCAATGAGAAGACCAAACCTACGGATAATAGGAGTAGATGAAAAAGAAGATTGTGAACTTAAAGGGCCAGCAAATATCTTCAACAAAATAATAGAAGAAAACTTCCCAAACCTAAAGAAAGAGATGCCCATAAACATACAAGAAGCCTACAGAACTCCAAATACACTAGACCAGAAAAGAAATTCCTCCCGACACATAATTATCAAAACAACAAATGCACTAAATAAAGATAGAATATTAAAAGCAGTAAGGGAAAAAGGTCAAGTAACATATAAAGGCAGGCCTATCAGAATTGCACCATACTTCTCACCTGAGACTATGAGAGCCAGAAGATCCTGGACAGATGTTATTCAGACACTAAAAGAACACAAATGCCAACCCCGGTTACTATATCCAGCAAAACTCTCAATGAACATAGATAGAGAAATCAAAGTATTCCATGATAAAACCAAATTCACACAATATCTTTCCATGAATCCAGACCTTCAAAGGATAATAAAGGGAAACCACCAAAAAAAGGATGGAAACTACACCCTAGAAAAAACTAAAAAGTAATCCTTCAACAATCCTAAAAGAAGACAGCCACAAGAACAGAATCCCAACCTTAACATCAAAAATAGCAGGAAGCAACAACTACTTTTCTTTAATTTCTCTTAATATCAATGGACTCAATTCCCCAATAAAAAGACATAGACTAATAGACTGGCTACACAAACTGGACCCAACATTTTGCTGTTTACAGGAAACGCACCTTAGGGGAAAAGACAGACACTACCTTAGGTTGAAAGGCTGGAAAACAGATTTCCAAGCAAATGGTCCGAAGAAACAATATAGAGTAGCCATTCTAGTATCGGATAAAATTGACTTTCAACCTAAAGTTATCAAAAAAGACAAGGAGGGGCACTTCATACTCATCAAAGGTAAAAATCAACCAAGATGAACTTTCAATTCTGAATATCTATGCTCCTAATACAAGGGCAGCCACATTCATTAAAGAAACTGTAGTAAAGCTCAAAGAACACACTGCACCTCACACAATAATAGTGGGAGACTTCAACTCCCCACTCTCACCAATGGACAGATCCAGGAAACAGAAACTAAACAGAGACAAATGGACACTAACAGAAGTCATGAAACAAATGAACTTAACAGATATCTACAGAACATTTTATCCTAAAACAAAAGGATATACCTTCTTCTTAGCACCACATGGTACCTCTTCCAAAATTGACCATATAATTGGTCAGAAAACAGGCCTCCACAGATACAAAAATATTGAAATTATCCCATGCATCCTATCTGACCACCATGGACTAAGGCTGATCTTCAATAACAACATAAATAATAGAAAGCCAACATTCACGTGGAAACTGAACAACACTCTACTGAATGACTCCTTAGTCAAGGATGAAATAAAGAAAGAAATTAAAGACTTTCTAGAGTTTAATGAGAATGAAGCCACAACATACCCAAACTTATGGGACACAATGAAGGCAGTCCTAAGAGTAAAACTCATTGCCCTGAGTGCTTCCAAAAAGAAACTAGAGAGATCATACACTAGTAACTTGACAGCACACCTAGAAGCTCTAGAACGAAAGCAAATTCACCCAAGAGGAGTAGACGGCAAGAAATAATCAAACTCATGGCCGAAATCAACCAAGTAGAAACAAAAAGAACTATTCAAAGAATTAACCAAACCAGGAGCTGGTTCTTTGAGAAAATCAACAAGATAGATAAACCCTTAGCCAAACTCACTAGAAGGCACAGGGACAGTATCTTAATTAACAAAATCAGAAATGAAAAAGGAGACATAACAACAGAACCTGAGGAAATCCAAAACATCATTGGATCCTACTACAAAAGGCTATACTCAACAAAGCTAGAAAACCTGGAGGAAATGGACAATTTCCTAGACAGATACCAGGTACCAAAGTTAAGCCAGGATCAGATTAACGATCTAAACAGGCCCATTTCCCCTAAACAAATAGAAGCAGTCATCAATAGTCTCCTAACCAAAAAGAGCCCAGGACCAGATGGGTTTAGTGCAGAGTTATATCAGACCTTCAAAGAAGACCTAATCCCACCTCTCCTCAAACTATTCCACAAAATAGAGACAGAAGGTACTCTGACCAATTCATTCTATGAAGCTAAAATTACTCTGATACCTAAACCACACAAAGATCCAACAAAGAAAGAGAACTTCAGACCAATTTCCCTCATGAATATCGATGCAAAAATACTCAATAAAATCCTCACAAACCGCATCCAAGAACACATCAAAACGATCATCCATCATGACCAAGTAGGCTCCATCCCAGGAATGCAGGGATGGTTTAATATACAGAAATCCATCAACGTAATCCACTATATAAATAAACTCAAAGACAAAAACCACATGATCATCTCGTTAGATGCTGAGAAAGCATTTGACAAAAATCCAACACCCTTTCATGATAAAAGTATGGGAAAGATCAGGAATTCAAGGCCCATACCTAAACATAATAAAAGCAATCTACAGCAAACCAGTAGCCAACATCAAACTGAATGGAGAGAAGCTGGAAGCAATCCCGTCAAAATCAGGGACTAGACAAGGCTGGCTGCCCTCTTTCTCCCTACCTATTTAATATAGTACTTGAAATCCTAGCCAGAGCAATTCGACCACAAAAGGAGGTCAAGGGGATACAAATCAGAAAGGAAGAAGTCATAATAGCACTATTTGCAGATGATATGATAGTATATATAAGTGATCCTAAGAATTGAACTAGAGAACTTCTAAACCTAATAAACAGCTTCAATGCAATAGATGGATATAAAATTAACTCAAACAAATCAATGGCCTGTCTCTACACAAAGGATAAACAGGCTGAGAAAGAAATTAGGGAAACAACACCCTTCACAATAGTCACAAATAATATAAAATACCTTGGTGTAACTCTAACTAAGGAAGTGAAAGATCTGAATGATAAGAAATCCAAGTCTCTGAAGAAAGAAATCAAAGAAGATCTCAGAAAATGCAAAGACCTCCCATTCTCATGGATTGGCAGGATTAATATAGTCAAAACGGCTATCCTGACGAAAGCAATCTACAGACTCAATGCAATACCCATCAAAATTCCAACATAATTCTTAACTGGGTTATAAAGGGCAATTTGCAAAATAATCTGGAAAAATAAAAAACTTAGGATAGAAAAACTATTCTCAACAATAAAAGAAACTCTGATAGAATCACCATGCCTGACCTCAAGCTGTAATACAGAGCAATCGTGATAAAAACTGCATGGTACTGGTACAGCAACAGACAGGTAGATCAATGGAATAGAATTGAAGACCCAGAAATGAATCCACACACCTATGGTCACTTGATCTTTGACAAGGGAGCTAAAACCATCCAGTGGAAAAAAGACAACATTTTCAACATATGGTGCTGGCACAACTGGCGGTTATCATGTAGAAGAATGCGAATTCATCCATTCCTATCTCCTGTACAAAGCTCAAGTCTAAGTGGATCAAAGACTTCCATATAAAATCAGAGACACTGAAATTTATAGAGGAGAATGTGGGGAAATGCCTCAAAGATAAGAGCACAGGGAAAAAATTCCTAAACAAAACAGCAATGGCTTGTGCTATAAGATCAAGAATGGACAATTGGGACCTCATAAAATTGCAAAGCTTCTGTAATGCAAAAGACATTGTCAAGAAGACAAAAAGACCATCAACAGATTGTTAAAGGATTTTTACCAAATCTAAATCTGAGAGAAGACTAATATCAAATATATACAATGAGCTCAAGAAGCTGGACTCCAGAAAAATCAAATATTCCCATTAAAAAAAATTGGGTACAGAGCTAAACAAAGAATTCTCAACTGAGGAATACCGAAGGGCTGAGGAGCACCTGAAAAAAATGTTCAATATCCTTAATTATCAGGGAAATGCAAGTCAAAACAACCTTGAGATTCCACCTCACACCAGTCAGAATGTCTAAGATCAAAAATTCAGGTGACAGCAGATGCTGGCAAGAATGTGGAAAAAGAGGAACACTCCTCCATTGCTGGTGGGATTGCAAGCTGGTACAACAACTCTAGAAGTCTGTCTGGCAGTTCCTCAGAAAATTGGGCATAGTACTACCAGAAGATCCAGCAATACCTCTACTGGGCATATACCCAGAAGATGTTCCAACTTGTAATAAGGACACATGCTCCACTATGTTCATAGCAGCCTTATTTATAATAGCCAGAAGCTGGAAAGAACCCAGATGTCCCTCAACAGAGGAATGGATACAGAAATTGTGGTACATATACACAGTAAAGTACTACTCAGCTATTAAAAACAATAAATTTATGAAATTCATGGCCAAATTATGGATCTGGAGGATATCATCTTGAATGATGTAACCTAATCACAAAAGAAGTCATTAGATATGCACTCACTGATAAGTGGATATTGGCCCAGAAACTTAGAATACCTATGATACAATTTGCAAAACACTAGAAAATCAAGAAGAAGGAAGACCAAAGTGTGGATACTTCATTTCTCCTTAGAATAGGGAACAAAATACCCATGGAATGAGTTACAGAGATGACATTTGGAGCTAAGATGAAAGGATGGACCATCTAGAGACTACCCCACCAGGGGATCCATCCCATAATCAGCCACCAAACCCAGATACATATTCCAGCAAGATTTTGCTGAAAGGGCCCTAATATAACTGTCTCATGTGAGGCTATACCAGTGCCTGGCAAATACAGAAGTGGATGCTCACAGTCATCTATATGATAGAACATGGGGCCCCCAAAGGAGAAGCTAGAGAAAGTACCCAAGGACCTGCAGGGGTCTGCAACCCTATAGGTGGAACAACAATATGAACTAACCAGTACCCCCATAGCTTGTGTCTCTAGCTGCATATGTAGCCAAAGATGGCCTAGTAGGCCATCATTGGGAAGAGAGGCCCCTAGGTCTTGCAAACTTTATATGCCCCAGTACTGGGGAAGGCCAGGCCCAAGAAGTGGGAGTGGGTAGGTAAGGAAGGAGTGGGGGGGAGGGTATAGGGGACTTTCAGAATAGCATTTGAAATGTAAATAAAGAAAACATCTAATAAAAAATATTTAAAGAGAGAAGGGGGAGGGAGGGAAGGAAGGAGGGAAACGAAATGAAAGTTCAAAAAAAAGAAAAGGAAAGAGAAGAGGAGAGGAGAGGAGAGGAGAGGAGAGGAGAAGAGAAGAGAAGAGAAGAGAAGAGAAGAGAAGAGAAGAGAAGAGAAGAGAAGAGAAGAGAAGGCAAGGCTACCACACCAACCCCAAGCTTCAATGCCCATGGCCTTTGTGGTGCACATCTGGCAAACCAATGCTTTGCCACTGTACCTTTCTCCTTGAACTTTGATGAGCTTCTGCATGGAGGAAAATACAACACAAACTTAGTTCAGAAACAATGGTAATTCAATCTCTGGGAACAACAACTAAACAACAACTAATCTTGTTAGCCTTATTAAAATCTCATTCCTTTAGTGGTAAATCCTTGGGTATCTACAATGATACTGGGAAACTCTAGCAGCTAGAGAGGATGGGATAGGCTTTCTCCTAATGAGCCTTTTCTAATCTCCTGATGGAAGGCCTTCCTGTGCTCCAGCCAAGGCCTTCCTTGCTCACTCTTGAAGGTGTGGGAATCTCTCTTCCCTCAGCCCTCTCTCCTATAACCCCAAGCTACAGGGTGTAGCCCAAGACCCCTTTGGGTTGCCCCTTGTCCACCCCCTGTCAAGTGGGTCAGAGGCTTGGATGCCCACCCAGGGCTCAGTGGAAAGCATCTGGCAGCCCTCCAACATCTGCCTGTCCAGAGCATAGGTGGAAATCTAGCAGGACGTGGGCTATCTCCCCCTCTTTCCCCAGGTCCCTTTTTAGTTCCCACACACCTAGATTGGGCAAATCTACCGCTACACTACCATCATCCACATCTTATGAGACCCCTTATAACTTGCAGTCTCTCCAGGCCTTATGCTTCTGCTCCCTCCACTTTTCTTCTTCTTCCTCCTCCTCTGCATCCTCTCCCTCTTCCATTTTCTCCTTCTTCTCTCTCCCCACCTTCTGCTCCACCTTCCCTTTATCTGCCCAATCATCAGCTCTCCTTTCTTTTACAAATTAAGGCAGGAAGCAGGTTTACAGGAAATCACCTGAGTGCTGACTCATTCCTTGTTTGAAACTACTCACAGGAGAATGGAATTAACATCAAATATAATTAGGCCCAGGGCTATCCACAACAAACAGGTAAAGGGGACTTGACAGCAGAGGCTGTCCTTTCCTGTGCTTATAATAAGTGAAGATGACCAGGATCTGAATCAGGAACCTCAATACACCTTCAGTCATTCTAGATAAATTGTAATGATGTACCTTACTGTCCCCCAAACTACATATTTTGTACCCCCAGTCTTATGATACTTAGTGGTAGTTCTCGGGTATTATAACATTCTTTACCATTTCCATACTTTGCAACACATTGTCATCCTGTAGAAATATCTTGGTCTACAGTTGCAAGGCAGTGGACCATGAAAGGAAGCCTGGTAATGTTGAGCTAAAGGATAGGAGCCCTGAAGACCCTGAAGGGATGGTAGGATCTTCGCCTGCTCCTAGCACCAGGCCCCATCACATAGCTGCAGCCGCCCCCCCCAATAGATTTGTGGCCATCAGTCACATAAGGGCAACTCCATAAGACCTTCCACAAGTACATGAGGCAATCCTAACATCTCAGACCAAAACAATAGGAGAAGAGACATAACTACAGTCAAGTAGGCTCAAAACAGAGTTCTCCTTGCTAATGAGGTACCTAGAGGCCTGGATGGTATTGCCAATAAGCTTCCCTTCCCACACATACCTCTCTGCAAAAGGTATTTAATTTCAGGCTCACCCTAAGAAGTGGGGTATGGCTTTCCATCATGACAACAATAACAACAAAAAAAAAACCTCTTTAAAACTATGGTCTGTCCCAGCACTCGGGAGGCAGAGGCAGGTGGATTTCTGAGTTCGAGGCCAGCCTGGTCTACAAAGTGAGTCCCAGGACAGCCAGAGCTACACAGAGAAACCTTGTCTCGAAAAAAAAAAAAAAAAAAAACAAACAAACTATGGTCTGCCTCTTTTCATCAATATCCACCATGAGAAGCCATGAAGAAAACCTTCACCTACAGAGCGACAGCCTAATCTCCCATAGAATGCCTCTCTGTGATCACAGCCACAACCACCACCAAGCCTGCCACTGTCAAGCTAAAGAAAATCATCACCATGAGACAAGCCAGAGCACTCCTTTCGCCCTGAGCCCTGGACTAGACACTGCCCCCAGCCTGTGGACCACCCTCCAACTCCATTCTCAGCTATTCTATGTCTCCCAGTGGTGCATAGATGTTAAATAATCTAAGAACTTCATGGCCCCCACTGCAGGTCCAGAAACACACACACAAACACACACACACACACACACACACACACACAAACCAACTCTGGCTTTCCCAAATCTCAGACTGCTTTCCCACCCACAGAGCAATGTTTTGGTGTTGCCCTAGAGCCCAGCACCTGAGCTGGCAGCAGTGTAAGAAAAGCAAAGTCAAACTCCCCCTTTTCTTCCTCCCCAAGCTGCTGTGCTCAGTGGTGGAGCAGATACAGGACCACAAATCTACACACAGTTACATTGATAATCATTTTTGGTATCAGTGGGGTTTGTTACAATTACTTGCTGGACAATCTTTTTCCATTTCAACCTAATAACAACTCTTCAGGGCAGGGACAATGCTGGGGTCCTTAAGCTTCAGGGTAGGGACAATGCTGGAGTCCTTAAGCTTCAGGGTAGGGACAATGCTGGAGTCCTTAAGCTTTCTTTTAATATGTCCTTAGTTTTGAAACATTACAAAGCTTTGAACAGATATCTTGTCCTAAAGAGCTTGATCCTTACTGAAAAACACTGACCACATTTTGATATCACCTGAGTGCCCATTTATAAAGTTAAATATAAATTTCTAAACCAGGGTCACAATTTTCAGAGAATGATAGGGGAGTTGCATGTATATTAACTGCTGGAAACATTTCCATGGGAGATCGTCATCTGCTATTTAGTCAACAATTGTGAGCTTCGCAACTGAAGAAGTGAAATTTGTTAAGTTAGCAGCAGCAAGCTTGACACTTGACCTCTGCTTTGTAATGTCTGATTCAAGACATCCATTGGACATGGGTCCAACTCATTCACAAAATAATCATTGTGAGAAACTAGGTACACTATTTCACTCATATTTCTCTTTCCTTTGTAACCAAACGTAACATACAAGTGGTATACTATTAATCAAGCTACAGTAATGACCATCAGCAGGATGGAGACCCGCATAGCTAGAATCAGTGAGATTGGGTTAGAGGAAGCATTTCCCATACCTCTATGTGTCTTTCATTTTCTTCTTCTCTTTTTCAGCTATAGGTGAAATGTAGGGACTTGTGCAACCTTAGTGTTGAACTAGATGCCTATCCACTCCCACACATTGCTTTGTACTTCTCATCGACTTCTTTGCTAGCTTCGATTTATACTAGGGTTCATTAGACAGAGTTATATAGAAAAACATAAAGGAATCATGTTAAATATAGAAATCACACAATTGGGAATTGATTAGTCCAAAGGCAGTGGATTAGAATCCTTAGGAAGCGTGGAAGTTATAGTGTCAAATGGAGGGATGTATGGATGTGATTTCTCAGGAGACTATAATTTTTCTCTTTCTTCTCCCAACTGCTTTCATGAGGCTTATTGCATTTTGAAGGGTTATACTTACCTTACTATAGTAAAATGCCCATAACTAATTTAAGAGTTAATAACATTGTTAAAAACACACTCATAGGAATATACAAAATTATTTTGATCAAAATTGATATCAGGACCTAGACCAGTTCTGACAATAATTAACAACCACATTGAGTATTGATATCTGAAAATGAATTTAAGTAAAGAATTAGAAGAAGATGCTCCAATATGTAATAAGAACACATGCTCCACCAACATGTAATAAGAACACATGCTCCACTATGTCCATAACAGCCTTATTTATAATAGCCAGAATCTGGAAAGACTCCAGATGTCCTTCAACAGAAGAATGGATACAGAAAATGTGGTACATTTACATAATGGAATACTACTCACCTATTAAAAAAATGAGTTTATGAAATTCAGAGACAAATGGGTGGATCTAGAGGACATCATCTTGAGTGAGGTAACCCAATCACAAAAGAACACACGTGATATGCACTCAGTGATAAGTGGATATTAGCCCAGAAGCTCAGAATCCTTCTTAGAAGGGGGAACAAAATACCCATGGAAGGAGTTACAGAGACAAAGTTCAGAGCAGAGTCTGAAGGAATGATCATACAGAGAACGCCCCACTTGGGGATCCATCCCATAAACAACCACCAAACCCCATCACTAGGCAGATGCCAACAAGAGCCTACTGAAAGGAGCCTGATTTAACTGTCTCCTGAGGGCTTTTGCCAGTGCCTGGTAACTAGAGAAGTGGATGCTCACAGTCATCCATTTGACAGAGTACAAGGTTCCCAAATGAAGGAGCTAGAGAAAGTACCCAAGGAGCTAAAGAGGTCTGAAGCCCCATAGGACGAACATTAATGTGAACTAACCAGTACCCCCAGAGCTCCTTGGAACTAAACCACCAATCAAAGAAAACACATGGTGGGACATGTGGCCCTAGCTGTATATGTATCAGAGGATGGCCTAGTCAGTCATCAATGGAAGGAGAGACCCTAGTTCCTGTGAAGGTTCTATGTCCCAGTATAGGGGAAGGCCAGGACTGGGAAAGGTAGTGGGTGGGTTGGGAAGCAGGGGAAGAGGGAGGAGATAGGGGGTTTTTTTGAGGGGAAACTAGGAAAGGGGATCACATTTGAAATGTAAATAAAGAAAAAAAAGAACACTGCTTCTTATTTGTTTGTGTTTATGGTACTTAATGAAATTTTCATCCTACATCACTATCAGTGGAATCATATGGATTGAAGTATAAAAATATGAGTGAATATTAAAAAGAGCAAAGCATTTTACCCACTTTAATATTTTCCATAAATACAGTTATATCTGTGAAGTTAACCACAGTTTATTAAATTTTCATGTCAAAGGTCAAAATTAGCCAGCATGTATTCTGGGGTTATAGAAGAGGAGTAACTATGGTTTGCAGAGACAAGCATTCAGGCATGTGCTCTAGGACAGAGCCACCTACCAAGTGACAGAGTGGTTAAGTGGCATTTAGTTTTTAGAAAGTTAACTGTCTCATTGCATTCATATGAAAAGTGGTAATGGTACCCAGTGACTCTTGGTGTATTTATGATGATTAAATAAGCTTATGACTGTACCGATGCTTAATGGATAACACTAATTGCTAATGATATACATATGGAAATATTTCTTTCCAGCTATGGAAGCATTCTCTTTCTTTAGGTTGCTTCAGAACTGTTGTCATTTGCTAAAGTCCAGACAACATTTTTCAAGATCTACATTAGATGAGTTTTTTTTTCCATGCAGTGTTGCCAGATGTTGCCTATGCCTTGGACTACTCGGTGCACGATCCTACCTGCCCTTGAGGATTGGATGTGAGGTGGTACAGAGTCATCAACACAGACTCTGGGAGCAGGTGAGAAATGCTGCAGAAAGCTCATCTGAACACTGCTGCAAGCTCCTTTAATACCCTCCACCCTTGGCCCATTGGTCCCAAGAAAGCATCTCTTCTAAATAACAGTTCCCAATTGGCTAACATTATCTACACCATCCGTCCTTGGTCTGTGGCTTTATTTTACTCTTATGACAATCTCAGGGCGGTAGAAAAGCTTCTGATTCACAGACTAAAGAATGAGAAGTTCACTGATTTCCCATCTCACACAGAGGGGCAATTGATGAGCATGATTGTGGTCACAGAGCAATTCCCCTATTTTGTCCCATTTCTGTAGAAAAGAAAAGAATTTCTCTTTACTTTTTTAAATTCTTTGCCTCACTATGGCATGAGATAACCCTGGCCCCTTATTTCCTCAGGTGTTCTTGTTAGGTGCTGGCACACAAACCCAGTTCTTTCTTTTTTCTTTCTTAAACTATTTTATTATTTAAATGTTTTATACATCAAACATATTAATAATATTGAGGGTTTTCTTTTTGGTTTTTTGAGACAGGGTTTCTCTGTATAGCCCTTGCTGTCCTGGAACTCACTCTGTAGACCAGGCTGGCCTCAAACTCAGAAATCTGCCTGCCTCTGCCTCCCAAGTGCTGGGATTAAAGGCATTCGCCAACACCGCCTGGCTACTATTGAGTATTTTGAGAATCAAATAATACATAAAAGATTTGTTCAACTTTTATATTCATACCCTTTCTTACCATAAAAACACTAATGAATATTTTATACTATACATAACTGATGATCCTATATCTAGTGTTTAATACCAAATTGTTTCAAAACCTACAAAATATTCTTTAAGTGTTAAGCATAGTAAGAGAGCACAAAATATTAAAATGAATCATTAAGAAATACATTCAAAAGCTCTTATATCATATCACCTGACATAGTGAGAGAATATTTAAAACACATTATATACCTGTGTACATTGTCTAACAATCAGTTTACTTAAAAAAGATTATCAGCGTTTCTAGTAGAGAAACTATTTTATCAGTAACTATATTTTGAAATTTTCAAAATAGCAAAAACTATTTGAAGTTAAACATTAAGAAAATGCTAATTTTAAGCACAGTGAAAAAATTATCAATATTTCCATGATGTTTATAGAATATGATTTCAATATTTTCAAATGTTAATATTCACCAAACAGAATAATTATTTTAAGATATATGTCACTGTTATGGCTCCCTTCTCATTTCTGATTTTATGAATTTGGATATTGTCTCTGGACTCTGGTTAGTCTGGCTAGTGGTTTATCTATCTTGTTGATTTTCTCAAAGAACCAGTTCCTGGTCTTGTTGATTCTCTGTATAGTTACTTTTGTTTCTATTTGGTTGCTTTCAGCCCTGAGTTTGATTATTTCCTGCCATCTACTCCACTTGGATCTATTTGCTTTTTTGTTCTAGAGCTTTCAGGTGTGCTGTCAAGCTGGTAGTATATGCTCTCTCCAGTTTCTTTTTTGGAGGCACTTAGAGCTATGAGTTTTCCTCTTACCACTGCTTTCATTGTGTCCCATAAGTTTTGGTATGATGTGTTTTATATTCATTAAATTCCAAAACTCCTTTAATTTCTTTCTTTATTTTTGCCTTGACCAAGTTATCATTGAGTAGAAAATTGTTCAGGAGCCATGTGTAAGCAAAATTTGCTTACACTTTTTACTGAAATACAAGAAAATAGCATTCATACAGAAGAAAAGATCTTGGATATCCAAATAAATTAGTGAGATTATCAAAATAATAAGAAAGTACAATTTGTTAGAGTTTTTCTTCTATTGTCATGGGATATTTTGTTTTCTCCATCTATGTTGAGAGAAACTTTTGTTCTGTATAGAAGTCTAGGCTGGTATCTATGATCTGTTAGAGACTTTTAAAGTCTTTGTTGAGAAGTCTAGTATAATTCTAATAGGTCTGCCTTTATAGGTTACTTGGCCTTTATTCCTTGCAGCTTTTAATATTCAAATATTCAAATATGTTGATTGCAGCCTTTTTTGTAATAGACCAAAACTGGAAACAACCTAGATGTTCCTCAACTGAAAATAGATAAAGAAAATGTGGTTCATTTACACAATGGAATACTATTCAGTTGTTAAAAACAAGGGAACTTGTAGAATCCACCTTCAATAGAAAGACAGGACATCAAGTTGAGTTGGGGTTGCCACCCTACTGTCAAAAACTCTGGCCCAGAATTGTTCCTATCTAAAGAAACTTCAGAAACAAAAATGAAGAAGGGCCTGAAGAAAAAGGGGTCTAGTGACAGGCCCAAATTGAGATCCAGCTCAAAGGAAGGCCTGAAGGCCTGACACTATTACTGCTTACAAACAAGGGCCTGTCATTACTGCCCTCCAAAGGGCCCAAAAAGCAGCTGAAAGAGTCAGATACAAATATTTATACCCAACCAATGGACAGAAGCTGGTGACCCTTGTGGTTGAATTAAGGAAAGGTTGGAAGAAGCTGAGCAGGAGAATGACCCTAAAGGAAGACCATCAGTCTCAACTAACCTGGACCCTCAGGATCTCTCAGTCACTAAGGCACCAGCCAGGCAGCATGCACCAGCTGATATGAGACCTCCCAACACATATACAGCAGAGGACTGCCAGGTATTGATTCAGAGAAGATGGACCTAACCCTGGAGAGACTTGAAGCCCCAGGTAATGGGGAGGTCTGGTAGAGTTGAGGGGATGGGGTGGGGTGGGGTGGGGGTCGGAATGTGATAGGCAGCCTATTTTGTTTGAATGGGGCTTGTTCCAGTGAACAAGTAGAGAACTCTACAAGGGATGGAAAAGTGAACCACATTCCCAGAATCATGTGCCTGAAGTCACAGAGCCCACAGCTCTATTATTCTGTGACTATCAGTCATGCAGAGGATGTCTTAAGCTTCTGAAATTCTGGCTTGACTCCACCTCCACAGTTACCTGACTATAGCCAGGTATGCTCCTCCCCACAATTACCTGGCAACAGCAAGATAGCTCAGCTGCTTGGCCTCTCCTAGCTCTCTTTAAGCCCTCATCTTACTCTCTAGCCCTCCTTCTCTCTCTCCCTTTCCCCCTCTCTCCACGTGGCCATGGCCAGCCTCTCTCTTTCTACCTTCTCTCCTTTTTCCCTGACTTTCTACAATAAAGCTCTAAAACCATAGACTGTCTCTGCTCATCAAAGCCCGCCATTATTGAACAATAGGATAGGCTTTCCCCTAAAGAGTCTTGTCTAACCTCCCACCAGAAGGCCATTCTATCCTCCAGCCATGGACCTGACCAAAGACTCTTACTGGTGTGGGAACCATCCAGCACCCCACCCACCCCTGCCCTCTCCTTCCTTCTGCCCTGGGGCTCAGTGCCGCCCTGGGGGGGACCCCATTCTGTTCTCAGCTCTTCTGTGGTATCCAGCGTGGAAGGCCAGAGGCTGGGAACCTGGTACCTAGGATTGCCCCTTGTCCACTACCCGCCAAGTGGGGTCAGTGGCTTCACACAGCCAGACACACATTTGAGAACATGTGGAAAGCATCCAACAGTCCTCCCGCATCCGCCTGCCTAGAGCACTAGAACTCTGGTAAGACATGAGTTCTATCCCACTCCCCTCTTTCCCCCACACCCATGGCCCCACAAATAGGGACACCCTCTTGGAGGTGGGGGGAGGAGGTATAGGATGTCAAACAGTCTAAGAGTGGACTGGGACAGGGATAAAATCTGGACTGTAAAAAAAGATTAAAGAATAATTTTTAAGCCTTTTCAACAAATGGTGCTGGCACAACTGGCAGCTATCCTGTAGAAGACTGGGAATTGATCCATTCTTATCTCCTTGTACTAAGGTCAAGTCTAAGTGGTTGAAGGACCTCCACATAAAACCAGAGACACTGAAACTTATAGAGGAGAAAGTGGGGAAATGCCTCGATGATATGAGCACTGGGGAAAAATTTCTGAACAAAACAGCAAAGGCTTGTGCTGTAAGATCAAGAATTGACAAATGGGACCTCATAAAGTTGCAAAGCTTCTGTAAGACAAAAGATACTGTCAACAGGACAAAAGGGCCACCAATGGATTGGAAAAGGATCTTTACCAATCCTAAATCAGATAGGGGACTGATATCCAATATATATAAAGAACTCAAGACGGTGGACAGCAGAAAATCAAATATCCCCATTAAAAAGTGGGGCACAGAGTTAAACAAAGAATTCTCAACTGAGGAATACCGAATGGCTGAGAAGCACTTGAAAAAATGCTCAACATCCTTAATCATCAGGGAAATGCAGATCAAAACAACCCTGAGATTCCACCTCACACCAGTAAGAATGGCTAAGATCAAAAATTCANCCCAAGGAGCTGAAGGGGTCTTCAACCCTATAGGTGGAAGAACAACCATGAACTAACTAGTACCCCCTGGGCTCGTGTCTCTAGCTACATATATAGAAGAGGATGGCCTAGTTGGCCATCAGTGGGAAGAGAGGCCCCTTGGTTATGCAGACTTTATATGCCCCAATACAGGGGAACGCCGGGGCCAAGGGGTGGGAGCAGGTGGGTAGGGGGGCAGGGCCGGGAGGGGGGAGGATATAGGGAACTTTCTGGATAACACTTGAAATGTAAATGAAGAAAATATCTAATAAAAGTTGAAAAAAAAAGAACAAGGATATCATGGATTTTGCAAAGAAGTGGATGAAACTAGAAAATGCCATACTGAGTGAGGTAGCTCAATATCTAAAAGGAGATGCATGATATGTATTCACTTATAGATGAATAATAGCCTTAAAACCCAGGATAACCACTCTATAATCCACAGACCCAAAGAAGCCAAATAGCAAGGAGGGTCAAAAAGAGATCTTTCACAGAAGAGGAAATAAAATAATTATCTGAGGTAGATGGATGGAGGCAAATGGGTGACAGAAGGGATGGTAGGATCAGGAGTAGAAAGAGCAGGAAGAGTAAATGATATCAGCAGGGGAGGATCTCTAGATAGACCTGAGACCTGGGATGAGGAGATGCTCCAGTGTGTCTACAGTGGTGACTTTGGCTGAAACTACTAGCAATAGGGGATACAGATCCTGAAGTGTACACTTCCTTTAGCCAGACAGGACTCCCAGTGGAGGTATAAGTGTATGCATAATAAACTTTTCTCAGCCTACAAGGGTTTCTCAGCCTACGAGCCTATAAGGGTTCAACTTCCCCTCTAGCCCACCACCTATCAGAGATAGTGGAAAAGAAAAGTTATTAAGAAAAGGAGCAAGTAGACCTAATTAGAAATAGTGCTTTGAGACAACTCCAATCTTAACTGTTTTCAGTCCAGTTCACTAGCAAACACCACACATGAATCAGCAGTTGCAGTCCAGTCCACTAGCCAAAACTCCCAGCAGTAAGAAGGCACCACATGTGAATCAGCAAGGGCAGTTCAATCCAGAAAAAAACTGCAAGGCTTGCCAACCACCTCTAGCCCACAAAAGCAGCAAGAAACTGCAGGAACCTTACAGGAAGTTCTTTGGCAAATTCCTTTAACAATGCAATGTATTGAAGATTGGTCTTGCAGTCTATTGTAATACAAAGTGCAGGTCCCCAAGACCTGTAGTTTGCATGTAAACCCAAGAGACACTATGTGACCCTGCCCCCAACTTATTTCTGATTGGTAAATAAAGAAGCCAACAGCCAATAGCTGGACAGAAGAAGCATAAATAAGATTTAAGATTCATGGCTTAGGATTGAAGGAGACCCATGAGAAGGTGAATGGAGGAGGAGCCACCAAGGGTTAGGTGACTTCAAGAGAACATAGCCCTGAAGGCTGGCCAATTGGAGCTAAGAGCAGCCCAGATGAAACATAATAAGTAATAGCTCAGGGTTATGGGTAGTAAAAGTAGATTCTAATAGTATAGAGGTAGATATCTGCCCAGATCTCATCCTGTTTAAGACTTATTGTAAATAAAAAGGTTGTATAGGCCTTTTATCCGGGAACTGAATGGTCAAAGACAGGGTAGAAATCCTGGGTTGGGGTTGAAATTTCTACAACAGCAATGTAAGAAGAAGAAATACATGTGTGTTGTCAGCAAAAAATTGATATGGAGCAAGGCAAACCAGTGCTCAAGCACCCACTGTCTCTGGGTCATATTCATATTCTTTCTAAACATCACATGTCATTTCACATGTCTCCCATAGAAAAACATCCTTTCATCTGTATCTGCATCAGTGGAATAGTCTTTCACATGTCTGCTTCATCAAGATATTCTTTCACCTGTGTGCCCCAGAAAAACATCATTTGGCATAACTGAGTTTCCAAAGAAACCAGAAGTTTCCACTTCAGATATGGACAGAAACCCACCCACAGAACCTTTGGTCCAAAATGTGTCCTGCCTAGAAGATGTACAAAGAGAAACATAGATCAGAATTGGAGGGAGTGGCCAACCAATGACAACACCAACTTGAGACACATCCCATGAGCAAGAACTAATCCCTGACACTATTAATTATACTCTGCTTTGCTTCCAGATAGGATTCTAGCATAAATGTCCTCCAAAAAGCTCCACCCAGCAACCAATTGAAAGAGAAGAGACTCACAGATAAACATTAGATGGACTCGAGGAGTCTTGTGGAAGAGTTGGAGGAAGGATTGAGGGACACAAAGAAGATAAGGACGCCACAGGAAGACCAACATACTCAACTAAACTGGACCTTTGGGGCTCCCAGAGACGGAAGCAACAGTCAAAGAGTGAGCATTGGCTAAATATAGGCACCCAACACATATGTAGCAGATGTGCACCTTGTTCTTTGTGTAGATATAAAATCCTGTACATATTCTTAGATCCCACTTACTATTCGACATAATTAACAAAAGTTAATTATCTCTATGAGCCAAATAAAGGTTAAATTAGTAAGGATCAAGGTTCCCTGGGCTTGGAAGTTGTGTCTTGTTATTATGTACAGAACTTTGTCCAACTGATGACAGCCATGTTCAGCAAACTATCCTGAAGGAAGAGATTATAAATGCCATAAACGGCCTCATGATCTGTGGTGAACATATACAACATGGAATCATAATGTAATCTCATATATATGGAAGGAAGTTGGATAATGGTGGTAGTAGGTACAGTTAACATTTTCATAGAGACGTAAAAATGCAAAATGAGTGAACAGACGTGGGAACATGAACTGCTTTTGTATTAGCCTGAAAAGCCTTACACATGCCATCTGCTTGCCAAAGTCCTTCTCCTTTCACAAATGAAGTTGAAATTTTTCAAGATTGTATATGTGCCTAAAGTACTTCTGCACATAGTCAGTCATGTCCAGTTGAGTTGCTATCCACAGAAGCTTCCCAGTGTGTATGGTTTCTACAGTATCTTTCTACTTAAAAACTACTGTTGGGGCTGGTGAGATGGCTCAACAGGTAAGAACACCCGACTGCTCTTCTGAAGGTGATGAGTTCAAATCCCAGCAACCACATGGTGGCTTACAACCACCCGTAATGAGATCTGACGCCCTCCTCTGGTGCGTCTGAAGTCAGCTACAGCGTACTTATGAATAGTAATAATAATAAACTGTTGATAGCTCAGTGATTAAAAGCTAGGCACACATCCAAAAATATAAAAACTACTGAGGGTTTCTTATATAAATTTTTGTTGTATGAAACACTTTAAATCAAACTTTTCCTGATAATGTGGGATGTTTTGCAGTCAACCTTCTGCCCTTTCCTCACTAACAAAATGGACTCCACTCAACAGAAGCCGTGTTGATTACCTGAACATGGAATGAGCATGCATCTTTCCATGCTTTTTGGATTTCTTGTTGCTGCTATTTATTGATTAATATGTTTTGTTGTTGTTCTTTAAATTCTACATTTTCTTAAGTGTAAGAAATATTGATCAGTGACTGTAATTGGTCTCCACAAGAGATTCCTGAGGGAAATTGGTCCTAGAAAGAAGGTCCTTGGTAATTACTATGTCTTTAATGAGTTCTACAGGATCTGGTCTCCCTTGGGATGTTGGGCACTTAAGGCTCAGAGATGCCATCCAGGGTGTATGATTAGAGATGCTATAGATAGGTGAGGGTACAGAGGCTGCTATTCTTCTGTCTGCATATAAAATAAAATTGAGTAGGATCATGATCCAGAAATTATGACCTAGCTTTTGTCAAGTTGAGTATATTCAGGAAACTAAGCAAGTGTCTTGCTGTCAGTTGAAATTCCTGTTTTATGTAGGACCTTTTTCAGGTATGATGACTTTCATCTTTCTTCTGCCCCTCAAGACTTCCCCATACTATGCTACTATTTGCCCATGGTCATCATGTAACCCATTTCATATCAAAGGTTTATTCCAATTACTCATTATATATTTTTTCTCTCAATATCCTACTGTTTCAACATAAGAACAGCCCTCTGAGGTAGAGTTCAGTGCTGTAGTGAGGATAGGTTTTTTTTATTATACTTTCACCATTGAGGTCTTAACAAACTGTAAACTATCCTCTCCAAGATTTTGATTAATTGTATCTACGCAAGCTCACAAATCTTTGTTTTACTGTTATTGTTGGTAATTATTTCTAAGTGCCACCCATGAAAACTGGCATTGATAACATTTAGGTGTTTGTGTAAATGTACAATGAGAGCTACTGAACCAAACTCAATGCTTGTACAGACTCCATGATGTTATGCAGGTGCACCAAATGTTAGAATCATATCTCTGGCAGTTTTCATGTGCTGTTTAATTTGAGAACTGTGGGCTTAACATATAGAGAGTTATTAGGTTCATTAACCAATCAATAGTAACAGTTGATACTGATTTCTCTGGTTTCTGAGCTTTCCAAACATGCCTACATAAAACAAAGATGCTGTTCAATTACAGGAGGAGAAACTGGGCATGGAGGCACATGCATGTCATCCCAGTGCTCAGGATGGGCAGTGTTGCATGTTTGAGGCCAGTTTAGGATACATATGGAAAGCATCTTTTTAAATGGTATGTGTGGTTTTTCTCTACATGGTTTCCTCTCTGTAATACTAATACATACCATCTAAGCGTGCAAACTCTGAAATCAGCTGTATTAAACATGTCATTTTGTGAAGGTCCAGGCAGTCTGACTAGGTTGTGGCATTTCAGAAATAGTTGCTTTGATCTCTTGATACTCCTGTTTTGTCAGCTCTGAGACCTGTGGCAGATTCATTAGCCAGTGTTGCCTAGAATTAAGAATGACATATGTGTGTGTTTCTGTTTATGTGTATTTGCATGATCGTGCATCTGACTTAAGATACAGATGGCCCAGAGTTAGAGACTGATAAGGGAAACATTTGAAGAACTATATAGAACATTGGAGACCGAAAAGAGTGAACATTACAGACTTGTATCTAAGGAAGAAGAGACAACTTTTTTCTACACTAAACTGTCCTTTTCGCTAATTCCTTCATCTCAATGCATGAAAGTCACCATGTAATATAGTGTTAGTTACTTTACTCAAAGTCTAAATATTTTCGTGTCATTTAAAGAATATATGCATAGCAGCTAGTATTATCCAAAACCACTATCAGGGCTTAACCAGCATGATGCATAAGTTAATAATCACATACACTATAGACATGTGAGGAGTAACTGAAGATTCCAATAAAGCTTGTTGCTTCTTATTATAATTCATAAAATTTTGCATGCTGTCTCCTTTCTACACCAATATCAATGACATTTTGTGGATTTCCAGTATATGGTTATGAATTGTAATCATCAGTATTACTGCAGAGTGATACAAAGAATTAACAGGCACACTGCAAAAGTACATTAGATCCCTGAATACCAGGATAAAGTTTCAAATTTAGTGCTAACTGTTCAAGTCTTTTTATATTAAATAGGGATTTTTCTAACTTTAAAGTTGAAGAAATCTGTATCACTTTGAGCCACTTATAACATCTTCACTGGTCAAATTTATGTATCATGACAAATATATTGACCCTAGTTGGAGATTAAGAATGATTTTGAAAAATAAAATGGAATGAGGATATATATGACATTTCATGCATATAGTTTAGGGTTGATGGGAAGATACATTAAATAGGTGATCTAAGTATTGATTTTGTATACTTAGATCAGTGATCTAAGTATTGAGATACATGTAGGATGCTAGGGAATGTGGATGAAGGTATCTTAGAGAAACAGAATAAATTTAGCTATGCATGTGATAATCAATATGCCTGACATATTAATGATGATGAACCAAATGAAGGGAAACATAAAGGAGAGAGTGATAGGCCAGAGGAGGAGCAACTCTAAAGGGTGAAAGGTGAAGACATTTACCCCAGCACTAAATAATGAGAAAAGAAAGTGTGCGAGGCCATCTGGGGTGAAACGCTTGAACCTGTGAGATGATGAAACAGCTTTGTGTCCCTGATAGCTTTGTGCCTATCCTCAGAGCAAAAGTGATAATCTGCAAATAAATAATAAAAAGTGTAAAGGAACTCCACTGTTAGAATGTCACAGTGTAAATGAAGCATGTTGAAGGATAAGAGAAGGATCAGAAGACTTGAGAACATCGATGTGAATTTTATTTGCCTTTATATTCTAGTAAAGACAAGACGCTGTGATCCTCATATATTGATATAATCTCACAGTGAGGAATGGATGAAATAGAAGAATGAAGGAGATCCTCATATATTGATATAATCTCACAGTGAGGAATGGATGAAATAGAAGAATGAAGGAGAGACTGTATAATGTAAGACAAAGTTTAATTTAGAAATTAATGAATAAAAATTCACATAGATTTAACTCGAACCTGAATTTCTTTCATCATACTATATCAGACCAGAGAGATAGAATGAGGAATGCTTTGGTAAACACTAAAGTCAAGACATGCATTTCACTTGGAGTTTTTGAGCTTCTCATGCTTGTCATACGTGAAATGGAAGAAAGGTGATTATTTTTGGAGCAAAACTCTCTATGTTACAGAGATATTTAGGACTAAATTTGAAATGGTAATCTTAGGCATTGGAGTACGCATGTTTTTCCTAAAATTTATTAAAAAAAAATTTGATGATAACATTTAAGCAAATTTTCAAGAATATCTACATACAAAGTATTAGAACAAATTGCTAATGAATAAGAAAGTTACAAAATATGTACAGATAGCAGGAGATAACAGCATTAGTCCTCAACTTTTTCAGTGGAAATAGCATAGAACTACCTAAGAAAGTATGGGACATAGAAATCTATTAATGTTGAGAAAAATCATTAATATGTATAACATTAGGAGTTTTGAGATTATGATTACTATGATGACTGCCAGATCCATTGTTCCAGAAAATATAGACAAGATCATTTTATTTTAATTTTCAAAGGATCCTGATATTTTCCCATTAGGATACTGGAGGGCAAAAATGATAACAAACAACCAAACTGCCATCTTCCAGTTCCTACTCCTGGGCCTGCCGATTCCCCCAGAGCACCAGCACCTGTTCTATGCCCTATTCCTGGTCATGTACCTCACCACCGTCCTGGGGAACCTCATCATCATCATCCTCATTCACCTGGACTCCCATCTCCACACACCCATGTACCTGTTCCTTAGCAATTTGTCCTTCTCTGACCTCTGTTTTTCCTCTGTCACAATGCCCAAATTGCTGCAGGACATGCAGAGCCAAGTACCATCCATCTCCTATGGAGCCTGCCTGACACAAATATACTTCTTTCTGGTTTTTGGAAACATGGAGAGCTTTCTTCTTGTGGTAATGGCCTATGACCGTTATGTGGCAATCTGCTTCCCTCTGCATTATACCAGCATCATGAGCCTTAAGCTCTGTACTTGTCTAATGCTGCTATTGTGGATGCTGACAACATCCCATGCCATGATGCACACCCTGCTTGCAGCAAGATTGTCTTTTTGTGAGAACAANTTTTTGGAAACATGGAGAGCTTTCTTCTTGTGGTAATGGCCTATGACCGTTATGTGGCAATCTGCTTCCCTCTGCATTATACCAGCATCATGAGCCTTAAGCTCTGTACTTGTCTAATGCTGCTATTGTGGATGCTGACAACATCCCATGCCATGATGCACACCCTGCTTGCAGCAAGATTGTCTTTTTGTGAGAACAATGTAGTCCTCAACTTTTTCTGTGATTTATTTGCTCTTCTAAAGCTGGCCTGCTCAGATACTTATGTTAATGAGTTGATGATATTTCTTGTGAGTGGACTCCTTGTTGTTATTCCATTCCTACTCATTGTTATCTCCTATGCAAAGATTGTCTCCTCCATTCTCAGGGTTCCATCTACCAAGGGCATCTACAAGGTCTTCTCCACCTGTGGTTCTCACCTGTCTGTGGTGTCTCTGTTCTATGGGACAATTATTGGTCTCTACTTATGTCCATCAGGTAATAATTCTACTGTAAAGGAAAATGTCATGGCAATGATGTACACAGTGGTGACTCCCATGCTGAATCCCTTCATCTATAGCCTGAGGAACAGAGACATGAAGGGAGCCCTAGTTAGAGTGGTCTGCAATAAGAAAATCAGTTTGAAATGGTAGGTATTAGGATTTTTACCTAATTTTGTGTAATAAATGTATTGGTATTAATATTTTATGGCAGGTGCTGTCCATCATCATATAGCCCATATAGTCCAATAGACAAAAGAGAGAAAGTTTAGTAAACCAGTCAAAGTAAGGAAGATCATCTTTGATATTCTTCTACATATTCCTTCTTACCTTGCATAAATTATCCTGGAAATGTGTAATGAAGGAGGTACTGACAAATATGATCTCCATTCCTGGCATTCTTAAGTTACTTCAACATTTTATCATTCTATCCTGACTTCTGTGTTGTCTGGGGTATCTGTTAAAATAGTATAAGTAGTTGATTTATAACAATGAAATTTCTCCACCACCCAGCCTCCCTCTACAGGATTTCCCACACTGATTTTGACATAATTTTGACTCTTAGCTCCTTTCATATTTTCATGTTTATGTTACTTTTTTTTACTAGTTTTGACCTTGAACAAATTTTGGGAAATTGTTTTGTATGATAGTGTGATTTTTATAATTTTGGTGTTATTTTAAAGATAATTAAAAACCAGGACCATTCAATTTAACTTACTTCTCTAAGATGAGGGAAAGAAGAACGAAGGCTAGAATTTGGTAATGCCTCTTGTGAATTTCATACTTTACTTTGTAAAATATCCATTTCTAGTGGATGGCTTTATTTTATATTTCTGACCATCTCAAGGAGATAGAAATTTTTCTGTTTCATAAACTGAAAAATGTGAGATGCAGTGACCTCCCATCTCACACAAATAAGCAATGAGTGAATGCTTATGAGACCATAGAGCAATTCCACTCTTTTGTCTCATTTCTGTAGAAAGATAATTTTTTCTTTACATTTTTTATATTCTTTGCTTCACTATGGCATATAATAACCTTGGTCCATTTATATCCTTAGTTGGCCTTGGTAGGTGATGAGAAAAAACCCTTTTTACTATGCTGATCACACACACACACACACACACACACACACACACACACCTTTGTCATGGTCATCGTCATCATCATCACCATCATCATCTTCTTCATCATGTGAAAACAATCCTGCCTCTAGGGCTTCACTACATGGGGAAAATCCCTACTTGAGCCTCTGTGTAATCTTTAATAGGATTATGCATACCTTGAACTTTTATGTTCCCACACAGTCTTCTCTTTGTTTTGTTTCTTTAATTATTATTATATCATCTTCCACCCAGTGGTATACATAAGCACTTCTATGTATACAAACACACATACACACAGAGAGAGAGAGAGAAATAGAGAGAGAGAAATAGAGAGAGAGAGATTTACAAAAGTTGATAATAGCTCATAGAATTTTGAATTCTGCCTTTTTATTAAATGGTTTTAAATATTTATTATTTTTATTATTGCTATTCCCATGTAGTTAGGTAGCACTGACTTTTGTCAGTGCTAAACACTGAAATCACATCATCATAGTATAACAGAATTATCAGGAACAAACAGAAAAGATGTAAATTAAATCACTTTCCTCCTTATGTGAAAAATAGTTTAAAAGGCAGAAATTATTATATATTCAATAGCAATGGCATTAGGTGAAGATATAAGAAGGAAGCAAAAGCTCTGCTGAGCAATACAAAAGAGTACCACGGTGCAAAAATAGAGCCTAGACACATACAGAGCAGAAGGGTGCCTTGTCTGGCCTCAGTGAGAGAGGATGTGCCTACTGTAGCAGAGACTTGATGCACCAGAGCGGGAGGATGATGGGGGAGAGGGCTGCCCTCACTGAGGCAAGTGTCAAGGAGGAATAACAGGAAGAACTCTTCAAGGGGGACCAGAAGGGGGCAGCATTTGGGATGGAAAAAAAGAAAGAGAGAAAGAGAGAAAGAGAAGAAAGAAAGAAAGAAAGAAAGAAAGAAAGAAAGAAAGAAAGAAAGAGAAAGAAAGAAAGAAAGAAAGAAAGAAAGAAAGAAAGAAAGAAAGAAAGAAAGAAAGAAAGGGAAAATAAGGCCTAGAATGTACATCTCTTCAAATTTTTAAATATTTAATTAACAAACCACTGTGCAATGTGTATCATATGTAATGTAGAAGATGGACTGTGTCACCATGGTTTAAAGAGAAGAAAAGGAAGTGGGGAAAAGAGAGGTTAGCTGAAAAAGTGAACAAAGTATAAGTAAAAATCAGGCCAGGTGTGATAAATCATGCCTGAGATCTGAGCACTGAGGAAGCTCCAGGAAGAAGGATCAATAGAAATGTGAGTGCAGTCTCAATGCACAGAGAGATTCTGTAAATTCAGCCTCACTGCACATGAGGCTGCGAGACCATCCCAAGCTGCACAGTGAGATCCTGCAGAGGAAATCAAACTCCCAAACATCAACATCTAACTTTGAAACATGGCATTTTCTCTAGGAAAAAGACTCTTTGACAAAATATTGAACATATAGTTACCATGTGACTGAGATATTGTACACTTGGACACATAGCTACAACAGTTGTGGGATTCAAGCAAATGGTTATACTTCATTATGCATGAAAGTACAATTTATAATAGTCACAAAGCAAACTGAGCAATTAATGATGGCCAGGTATATTCAGTATTATATTCACAGAATGAAACATTATTCAACAACATAAATAAATGAATTATTGGATCTATTTTGACAGACCTCCAAGACACCATTGTTCCTTTCGTTGACAGTTCTGGTCTATAACGTACTGACTTTAAAGTTAATTTACAGAAAAATTTTTTATACGACACTGAAATATACGGGGTCATGTCCCCTTGTGGTCCCGGTAATACACCCTCCCGCACCCATCCCCTCGCCCCGCCCCTACGCCCTCCCATTCCCAAAATTTCTGGATAACTTTCGAAATGTAAATGAAGAAAATATCTAATAAAGAGAAAAAAAATTAAAAAAAAATATGCTGTGAAACTGCCTTCCAAACATTTATGTTTAACCTATACATTTGTGTTGCTCTCAACGCTGAGCAAAGAAGGTTCTAATCAGAGTGGGTATTGGTTAATCTTTTGTTTCTTTGGTTGGTTGGTTGGTTGGTTGGTTGGTTGTGGTGTTTATTTGTTTTTTATTATATATTTTCTTTATTTACATTTCAAATGTTATAACCTTTTCTGGTTTCCCCTCTGAAAACCCCCATACCTCCCCCCCCATCCCCCTGATCACCAACCCACCCACTCCCACTTCCTGGCCCTGGCATTCCTCTACACAGGGTCATAGAGCTTTAACAGAACCAATGGCCTCTCCTCCCACTGACTAGCTCTTTTTGCTCTCTGGGCCAAGACAGCCTTTCGTAGAGAGCCTGCTGTCCCAGGGCAACATCCATTCTCCTGCCACCTCTCCACCCTCCATTTCTAAAACTTAAATCATACATCAAAACACAAAAATTAATGGTAGGAGACTTCAACACCCCACTCTCACCAATTGACAGGACATCCAGACAAAAACTAAACAGAAACAATCAAACTAATAGAGATTAATGAATAAAATGGACCTAACAGACATATATAGAATATTTCACCCAGAGACAAATGAATGTACCTTCTTCTGAGAAACTCATGGTTCCTTCTCCAAAATTGACATAGAGTCAATCATAAAGCAAGCCTCAACAGATACAATAAAATTGAAATAATGCCTTGTATTTTATCAGACCACCATGGATTAAAGCTGGACTTCAACAACAACAGAAACATTGGAAAGTCTACACACTCTTAGAAATTGAATAATTCTCTACTCAATGATCTCTGGGTCATGGAAAAAAATAAAGAAAAGTTATTAAAAACTTGCTAGAATTCAATGAAAATGAAGGCACAACATACCAAACTTTATGGGATCCAATGAAAACTGTCATAAAAAAGAAAGTTCATAGCATTAAGTGTCTCCATAAAGAAATTTAAAAATTCTCATATATGCAATTTAAATGTGCACCTCAAAGCTCTAGGGGAAAAAAAGCCAGTATACCAAAGAGGAGAAGAATGTAGGAAATAATCAAAATCAGGACTGAAATCAATCAGGTAGAAACAAAGAAAACGTAAAAAGAATCAATGAAACCAAGAGCTGGTTCTTTGAGCAAATCAATAAAATAGACAAAGCCTTAGCCAAACTAACCAAGAGACAGATAGATGGATTCCAAATTGACAAAATAAGAAATGAAAGGGGAGAGATAACAAATGGCACTGAGGAAATTCAAAGATTCATTATGTCTTACTTCAAAAAACTGTACTCCACAAAATTGGAAAATCTTAATGAAATGGACAATTTTCTAGACAGATACAACTTACCAAAGTTAAATCAAGATCATGTAAACTATACAAACAGTCCCATAATCCCTAAAGAAGTAGAATTTGTTATTTAATTTTTTCTAACCATAAAAATCCCAGGGCCAGATTATTTTAGTGCAGAATTCTGGCAGACATTCAAAGAGCTAATTCCAATACATCTCAAACTGTTCCACAAAACAGAAACAGAAAGAACACTGCCAAAATCATTCTGTGATGCCACAGTCACCCTGATACCTAAACCACACAAAGAATCAACAAAGGAAGAGAACTTCAGACTGATTTCTCTTATGAGCATTGATGCAAAAATACTCAAATACTCACATATTGAATCCAGGAACACATCAAAGACAGTATGCATCAAAATTAAATAGGATTCATCCCACGGATTCAGGGACAGTTCAGTACATGAAAATCCATCATGGTACTCCACAATAAAAACAAACTGAAAGAAAAATCACATGATTATCTCATTATATATTGAAAAAGCCTTTGATAAAATACAACGCTGTAGGAACTAATGAGGGGGCCAGGGGAAGTAGGGGAAAGGAGGACCCACAGTACAGCCAGAGTTCCACCTAGGCTCTGGACAGGCAGGCAAGGGAAGGCTGCCAGATGCTTTCCACCCAGTCCTGGGTGGGCATCCAAGCCTCTGACCCACTTGACGGGAGGTGGACAAGGGGCAGCCCTGATCTGGGGCCTCTGGAGCCACACCCTATAGCCAGGGGTTTATAGAAGCTAGGGAAGAGGGAAGAGAGGTTCCCAGGCATGCGAGAGTGAGCGCAGCCTTGATGAGCAGAGACTGTCTATGGTTTTAGAGTTTTATTATAGAAAATCAGGAGGGAAAAGAGAAGAGAGAGAGAGAGAGAGAGAGAGAGAGAGAGAAGGCTAGTGGGAGAAAGTGAGAGGAGAAGACAAAGACAAAGAGATAGAAGGGAGAGGAGAGGAGAGGAGAGGAGANTGAGGTAACTTAGACAGGAGCCAGAGTTCCAGGAGCATGAGAGAACTTCTTCTGTCCCATGTAGGTGGATTATGACCACCTGGTCCCAGGGTTCAGCATCTCAGCTCAACTGGAGACTAGCCTGTCTCAAGTTGAGCAGGTTATAGGTTGGCCATGCTCTCAGTCTCTGCTCCCTCTCCATGCCTGCATTACTTATAAACAGGATAAGTTGAAAGTTTGGGTTGAGACCCATCTTATGGGCAAGCACCAATCCATAACATTACTAATGATGCTCTGTTATGCTTGTAGACAAGCATGTTGTCATCTGAGAGGCTCAACAGAGCAGCTGATTCTGACAGATATAGATAGCCACAGCCAAACTGTAGATGGAGCTTAGAAACTTTTATGGGAAATAGGAGGAAGGATTATGGGTACCTAGGAGGATAGGATCATCCAACAAAAGACAAAGAGAGTCAACTAACCTGGAATCTTGAGGCTCTCAGAGTCTGAACCACCAACCAAAGAACATACACGGGCAGGACCTAGGCCTCCCAGCTTTCATGTAGCAGATGTGCAGCTTGAGCTTCACGTGGGACCTGAACAACTAGACTGGGAGCTATCCCAAAAGCTGTTGCCTGTGGATAGGATATTTTCTAATAACCAGGCTTCCTTGTCTGGCCTCAGTGGGAGAGGAAGCACTTAGCTTCACAGACTTGAATGGCCAGGTTGGGGAAGACACCTAAAGAGTCCCCTACATACTAGAGGAAAAGGGGAAAGGAAAGAAAGTATGGGAAGGATTGTGTGAGGGGAAGACTGGGAGGGGGGCAGTGAGTGAGATGTAAAGTGAATAAGTAAAAAAAAAATAAATTAATTAAATTTTAATAAAGAAAGAAAATACTGAGGCTATTTAGTTAGATGTATGTAAGTGAATATCACAATTCTTAGGGATGATTGAATTAGAACTTGAGTGCACCATATAACCACATTTGCTTCCATGTCAACCAAAACACATAGAGTAGCAGCATCATTCCTTTTGGAGTAACTGAAAGCACTCTTAGCAAGCATAACATGGTTGTTCTAGACAACAAGAGCAGGCAGCACTGTGTCTAAAATACTAAACATATCCTTATATCCACTTACTATTTCCATACACACAGACAAGAGCTAATCATCTTTAAAAACCCAATAAAGGTTAGACCAATAAGAATAAAGTTTCCCTTGGGTTTAAAGTTTGTATTTCATTATTATATAAAAAAAATTCATCCATTTTATGACTGCCAAGTTTAGGAAATTATTTTTAAGGAAGGTATTATAAATGCCAACTATGGCCTCTTGATCAATAGTGAATTCATACATGAAATTATAAAGTGATCTCACATATATGGTGGGTGGTTGGATAATGATGGTAGTAGGTACAATTAATATTTTCATAGAGAAGTAAGAAGACAAAATGAGTGAACACGTACAGGAACCTGAACTGCTTTCCTATTGGCTTGAGGTAGCCTTAAACATGACATCTGCTTGCCATTTTCTTTCCATTTTCACATATTGATACACATAGAAAGTTGGACGGTGAATTTAAATTTTTCTAGAAGGTTATATATGTGCCCTAAGTCCTCCTCTTACATGTAGTCAGTCATGTTGAATTGAGATTCTCCTTGGACGTCTTCCCGTGTATGTGGTTTTTTTATGTTCTCATTCAGCTTAAAAACTACCACGGGCCAGGACACATGACTTTGCTCTTAAAGACTAGGAGACTAGGCTCACAACCAAAATATAACAACTACTAATGACTTCTTATGCAAATTTTTGTTGTATGAGACATTTTAAGTCATTAATAATCAGAATAATTCCTGATAACATGGGGTGGTATCCTCACCCCCCTCCCCGCCAGAACAAATTGGGATCCAATCAACAGAAGCTTTGTTCTTTATATAAACAGACAATGAGTATGCATCTTTTCATGCTTGTTTTGCTCTGCTTTTGCTATTTGGTTCCTTGGTATCTTGGCTATTGTTCTTTAAATTCTACTTTCCACTAAGTGTAGGAAATAGTGATTTGGTGACTATAATTGGTATCCACTAGAGATCCCTGAGGTAAATTGGTCCTAGAAAGGCCCTGGATAATTGGTGTCTTTAATGAGTTACTCCAGATCTAGACCCCTCTGAGACACAGAGATACTAAGACCAAGGGATAGCAGAGGGCACTCTCATCCTTACTACGTCTATGTACCGTTCATGTTTTTGTCTATCTAATACGTGGACGTTTATTTACTTCCACTCGACCTAACACTTGATATTATACACTGAGTCGGAGTTGTTTCGACCTATGTAAGTCCTTTTATTACACGGAACGACACTTAGGTGTACTTAAAGGTCACACTAAGTCTTGAAAGAGGACCATTGATAACATTCTCCCAAAACTTTACCACACTGTGCAAGTATTTCTTTCATGATCATATTGCCTCTTTAATATTGATGGGTTCTTTACAAGTTCTCCTTATGTATTTTTCTTTCAGTATCCTACCATTTCAACACAAGAGAAGCCCTGTGAGATGGAGTTCAGTACTGTAGTTCTGAAGGGTTGTTAATTATGCTTTCACCTGTGGGGTCTAAACAAACTCTGAACTAACATCCTAGCCAAGATGATGGTTAATTTTATTTTTACAAGCTCACAAATTTTTGTTTTACTGGTATTCTTGTGATTTCTCCTAAGTGTAGTCCATCAAGGGTGAAATTAATATCATCTGTGTGTTCATTTAAGTTTACAAAAATGAATACTCAAATAAAGTCAGTGATTTCTACAGAATTCCAGATGATATACAGTTGTACTAAATGTTAGAAATATATCCCCTGTGATTTTTATGGGCTGTCTCATTTGAGAAACGTGGGCTTGACATCTAAGGTTATGAAGTCCATTAGCTCATCAGTTTTAATTTGTGGTGGTGTTTTCTCTGGCTTCTGATCTTTACACCCATGCCTACATAACACAAAGGCACTATTCATTTAGAGAAGCAGAAACTGGGCATGGACACATGCATGTTATCCCCATGCTCAAGATGCAGAGTCAGAAGTGTTACATGTTTGAAGTAGTTTTGGATAAATAAAGAGACCATCTTTTTAAACGATGAATTTTTGTCATACATGGTTTCCCCCTCTGTAATGCTAACCCACAGTTTCTAACTATATAAACTTTGAATTCAGCTGGATCAAACTCTGTAAATCTTCAGGCAATCAGACTTGGTTGTAGCATTTCAGAGAAACTTACTTAGATCTCGTGATATTTCTCCTGTCAGCTCCGAGACAGAGAATAGATTTATTATTCAGTGTTGTCCAAAATCACATTAACATTTGTGTGTGTGTCTCTGTGTGTGTGTCTGTGTGTCTATGTGTCTGTGTGTGAATTTTCATTTCAGAATAGAGTATTTACAGGGAGCTGCATGTGTGTATGCATGCCTGTGCATATCAGTGTATGTGTACATACATGTGACTATGATATAGACTGCATCAGACAGATGCTGGCTCTAATTGGAGATTAAGAACAATTGTAAACAAGCAAATGGAATGAAAGTATATGTGACCTTTCCTAGTTTACAATTGATGGGGAAATAGTTTTAAAAAGTGGCCAACATATTAAGTGCATGGGATATGTATAGAACACTAGGGAACATGGCTAGATATCTCAATTAGTATAGAGACACAGACTAAATTTAGCAGACTATTTAAAAAGCAATATGCCTGACATATGAGTGAGGATGAACCAGGTGAAGGGGACACAGAGGGGAGGAAGTGATAGGCAAGAGGAGGAGGATCTCTAAAGGGTGGGAGGCAGAGAGATTTACCCCGGCACTAAATGATGAGAGAAAAGCATGTGAGACCATGTGGGATGTACCACTGGCACCTGTGAGAAAATGAGACAGCTTTGCGTCCCTGATAGGAGCATTGTGCCTATACTCAGAGCAACAGTGGTAATCTGAAAAATAAATCAAAAATGAAGTGAAAGGACACCTCTGTAAGAATATGACAGTGTAAATGGAGCATGTTGAAGGAGGAGAGAAGGTTCAGGAGACATGAGAACATGAAGTCTGCTTCTGTATTCCAGTAAAGACAAGATGTTTTCCTCATATATTTATATAAACTCACAAGGAGGAGTAAATGAAGTCAGAGGAGAATGGGTGGAGACTGTGGATAATGTATGAAGTCAATTTAATTCAGAAAAATGAATAGATCAAAATTCACATGGGTCTGACTCAAACCTAACTTTTTTTTTCCATTATACTATATCAGGCTGGAGAGATGGCAGAATGAGGAATGCTTTCTGAGACAATAAAGTGAACACATGAATTACACTTGGGGCTTTTGAGCTTCTGGTGTCTGTTGCACATGAAATGAAAGGAAGGAAATTAGTTAACAGTGGAGCAGAAATATGTATGTCACATACACATGCACACCTGAGGTTGAAGTGGCAATCTAATACATTAGAGTATGTGAGTTTTTCTTGGAATTTATACAAAATTATGATGGTGAATTCTTCAAGAGAATTCTTTAAGAGAATTCTTCAAGAGCATCAACATATAAAATAATATAAACAAAATGACAAATGAGTTGAACAACAGTTACCCAGGATTAACAGTTATCAGGAGAAAATTAGTTCATTTTATATATATATATAGAAAAGTCATAGATAAACTATCTGGGAAATAGTGGAGGAGAAACCAGGAATTATTTGAAATGTAAATAATTAAAATAACAAATTTTAAAAAGCTGTCTAGGAGAGGAGCAGAGGTTGAAACCTATTTTTTTAAGTGAAAAAAATGATTGTAATGACTATTGACATTTGAGGTTTGAGATTATAATTATTATGAGGACTGTCAGATTCATTGTTGTTTTATATATATATATATATATATATATATATATATATATATATATATATGCTAGATATAGCTATATTTTTCTTTTGACTTTCAAGAGATACTGATATTTCCTCATTAGGGTACTGGAGAGGAAGAATGATAATGAACAACCAAACTGTCATCACCCAATTCCTCCTCCTGGGCCTGCCCATCCCCGCAGAGCACCAGCACCTGTTCTATGTCCTGTTCCTGGCCATGTACCTCACCACTGTCCTGGGGAACCTCATCATCATCATGCTCATTCATCTGGACTCCCATCTCCACACACCCATGTACTTTTTTCTCAGCAACTTGTCCTTCTCTGATCTCTGCTTTTCCTCTGTCACAATGCCCAAGTTGCTGCAGTACATGCAGAGCCAGGACAAATCCATCTCCTATGCCGGCTGTCTGACACAAATGTACTTTTTCAGTGTTTTTGGAAGCCTGGAAATATTCTTTCTTGTAGTCCTGGCCTATGACCGCTATGTGGCCATCTGTTTACCCCTTCAATATTCCAGCATCATGAGCCCCAATCTCTGTGTGTGTCTGGTGGTGCTCTCCTGGGTATTTACTGTGTTTTATGCCATGTTTCACACACTACT
Organism: Mus minutoides; assembly: GCA_902729485.2. NCBI lineage: Eukaryota > Metazoa > Chordata > Mammalia > Rodentia > Muridae > Mus > Mus minutoides. Next base: position 73,465 of record LR752000.1, on the reverse strand, counting down.
CTTGGCTAGATTGTCATTTTGTAAGAACAATGTGATCCCACACTTTTTCTGTGACATATCTGCCCTTCTGAAGTTGGCCTGCTCTGACGTTTATATTAATGAACTAATGATACTTACCTTGGGAGGGTTTCTTCTTGTCATCTCACTCTTACTCATCACTGTGTCCTATGTACAAATTGTCTCCTCAATTCTAAGGATTTCTTCTACTCGGGCCATCCACAAGCTCTTCTCCACCTGTGGCTCCCACCTGTCTGTGGTCTCACTGTTCTATGGGACAATTATGGGTCTGTACTTATGTCCATCAGCTGATAACTCTACTGAAAAGGAGACTGCCATGTCCCTGATGTACACAGTGGTGACTCCCATGCTGAATCCCTTCATCTACAGCCTGAGAAATAGAGATATGAAAGAGGCCCTGATAAGAGTCCTCTGCAAGAAGAAAGTCTCTTTTTAATGGCAACACTAGAATTTTTATTCAAATTTCATATAGTAAATATGTTGGTATCAATATTAAAAATGTATCCCTACACTGGAATATAAGAATATACTGTATAATATTTCTACTGGAAAAAGTAGTTTTGCAAAGTAGTTCAGTTAGGGAAGGGAATTTTAGTGACTCCATGATGCCATCCTCTGCCTTGGATATGTTATTCTAGAAAAGCATTAGGTGACAGCCACTGTTTTTATCAGATATACATTCTTTACATTCTTTTTATTGGAAATAGATTATGTCTCACACAATACAACCCAAACACAGTTTCCCCTCCCAAAACTCCTCCTAGCTTCTCATGATGACATCCTCCATTTCCTCTTCAGAAAAGAGTGGACCTTAAGACATGACAGCCAAACAGGAGGAAACTAGATACATTAAAACAAGGTGAAAGCTCTCATATTGATCCAGGAAAAGGCAGCCCTGTAGGAGGAAATGACTTTCAAGAACAAGAAAAGACTCAGGGGTAGATCTGTTCCCACTTTTGGGAATCTGACAAAACAACAGCAGCAACAATAAAATCAACAAGCTAACAGCCCGAACATAAACTCAGAGGACCTAGTACAGATGCATGCTCTATGCTTGCTATTCTGCTCTCAGAGAGACGTATGAGCCCTGCTTAGTAGATTTGGTGGGCCATGTTCTCCTGGTGTCCTCCATTTCCTGATCTGTACAGTCTTTCCTCCCCTTTCATGTGTGGTTCACTGATCTCCAAGGGAAGAAACTGATGAAGACTTCCTGTTTACTCTCTCTCTCTCTCTCTCTCTCTCTCTCTCTCTCTCTCTCTCTCTCTCTCTTTCTCCATAATCTCAGCTGCTGAATGGAGCCTCTCTAAATGATGGCTGCACAAAGCACTGATTTATGGTTATAGTATACTATCACCAGAAATCATTTCTTTGGTTTTTTGGTTTTTTTGGTTTTTTGGTTTTTTGGTTTTTTGGTTTTTTGGTTTTTGGGTTTTTGGGTTTTTTGGGTTTTTTGGTTTTTTGGGGTTTTGGGTTTTTGGGTTTTTGGGTTTTTGGGTTTTTGGGGGGTTTTTTTGGTTTTGTGTTTTGTTTTATTTTGTTTTGTTTTTGTTCCTTTGTTTTTTGTTTGTTCTGCTTAGTTCTACCCTAGATTTCTGGGCAATCCAATCCCTGGTTTCTGGCTATCCAGGCAGTATAGAATATGGACTTCCTCTTATAGAATGGCCTCAAGTTAAAGCAAATGTAAATTGGACAGTCCCACAAGTTCTGCACTGCCAGTGTTCCATCAAATCTTGCAGGAAGAATTGTAGGTGGAGGGTTTTGTAACTGGGTAGGTGTCCAGGTTCTTCTTCCAAAGCCTGCAGAGTACTTTCCTGAACTAAAAAGACTAGAATCTTTTTTATTTCCCCCTCCCAGAAGATCCATGTTTTTCTCCCTATATTCCTCCTCTTTGCATAACCTCACTGAGTCTGTGGGTTGTGGCTTGATTATCATTTCCTTAACAGTTAAAATCCACTTATAAGTGAATGAATATTATATTTGTCTTTCTGTTTCTGGGGTACCTCACTCAGAATGATTTTTTTGTAGTTGTAACCACTTACATGCAAATTTCATGATGCCACAAGTTGTTTTATTTTAATGGTTTAGCAATATCATGTAAATACACTGTATTTTCTTCATCCATTTTTCAGTTGAGGGACATCTAGGTTGTTTCCAGTTTCTGGATAGTATGAAGAAAGGCACAATAAATATAGTTGAGCAAGTGCCCTTGGGATAAAATGGGCATCATTTGAGTCCACATTCACAAGAATGGTATAGTTAGGTCGTGAGACAGACTGATTCTCGGTTTTCCGAAGATGTTTTATTTATTCAAATTTCTGTGTTGACTGAAGTATAATACTTAAATATGAATAAGTAATGTATCATAATCCTAGGCTGATGCTCCATAGCATCCAAATATCTCAAAAGCAACCTTTTTCTAATGACTCCTACTGTTCTTACTACACTATATTTTTTATATCAGCTCATTTTTTAACTTTCCCTTATCTTTTTATTTCTATGTTACCTTTTCTGGCCTGTTCTCACCCTCAATATATTTTTGAGATCCTCTTGCATAACAGTGTTATTTGTGCCATTTTTCTATTCTGAAATTATTAGCAAGCAGCCATTTAAAGGTTATATGCACAAAACCACAAAAAGACTCAGGAATCAGGGAAAAATTTAGCTTTTAACATTGCCTCTCATATTCTCTTTTTTTTTTACTGTAATGTTCTTTATGTAGATATATTACTTGAAAACTATGCTGTGTATGACAACCAACTTAAACTTATCCCTGACTAGCTTACAAATAAATGAGACTCAGACTACGGTTATTTTATTTGGCTTTGACAATTACTGGAGGGCAACCCTAGTCAATTCTTCTAACTTCTGGCCTGACTACCTCCCCAAAGGGGAGCCCCAGATACTTGCTGTTCTTCCTGACCTTGTGTTGATATTCCATCTCTGCTTATAGTGGCTACCTCCTCTCCTCTCACGCTTTCCTTCTTCTCCTCATCTCTCCTCATTCCTCTCTCTCCTCCTCTCTGGACTAGATAACTCAAACCCCACCTACCTATCTCTAATGCCTCCAGTAACTGGCGATAGTCAATTTTATTTAGCCAATGATTTCAAATCAAGAAATAAGGTTTGCAAAACAAAAGCCTGATATGTGAGAATTTGCTCATAGGCTTAGATCTTCCAGGCACATAATTTAGCATTAGACTACATAGCAACAGACAAAACCTCAACAATGCTGTTCAACAACTTTCATCTCCCATGAATGGTTATATTCTCTTCTGCCACAATCCATTCATTCCCTTAGTTACACCCATAAGTTATGGAATAAAAACTATTCCTGTGAAAGTGACTCATTCATTTTGTCATATTCATTCAAAGAACTGCTCCTCCAGAGGTCTTTGTTATTCTGCATGTCTGTCAAGGGCACATCATCATGTAAGGCTCTGTGCACATTACAATCTTAACACATACAAGGAACACACACAAAGTTGAACTCTAAGTTGCATGGCATCTTCTCTTTGTCTTTATGTTTGATTTAAAATATCAATTTCTACCCAATTACCTGAGCAGCTACCTCTATATGCATATGCATTCATAAAAGTAGAACAATAATTCATTCAACTTTAACATTGTGCCTTTTTCCAATGAATATTCTTCCTGAAATTTTACTCTCTATGTGGTTGTAATAGTTACAACAGTTTCTGTCATAAATAAACTTAAATATCAGTGGCATAGTACAACAGAATGATCAGTGATAAATAAAAAAATGACATATTAAATTGCTTCTTACTACATGAGAAAAACTAATTTTTGACATGTATTAGATCACATTATCAATAACAATGAAAACTAGCATGGATGTAAAATTCACAGTAGAGGGAGAAAATCAACCTCCTCAACAAATAGTGCTTGAAACATTAGATATCCACATGTAGAAGAGTGAGACTAGATCATTCTTTCTCATCACATTTAAGTCAATGCATGCAGCAAAGCAATAATGTTAATCAATGGAATCAAACTAAAGACTTTCTCATAAGTCCATGTATTTATGGACACCTGATTTCTTACAAGCGAGCTGAAAATAGACACTGGTAAAAAGATAGGATCTTCAACAACCCCTAAGACTGAAGGATCTACTTGGAAGAAGAGGCAGAAAAGACTGAAAGAGCAAAAGTTGTCAGGTGACTCCAAAACAACAGTGTCTTCCAGACACAGCAGGACTGACACATGTATGAACTCACAGAGTGTGAGCAGGACTACACAGGTTCAAGCCAGAAGAAGTGTCAGCCCTGAGAGAAGAAACAGACTTCCACTCCAAACCAAGAAGCTACTTAAAACAAATACCCACTGGCAAAGGAAAGACCAAATTTCTCCAATGGAGTCTAACTGGGTATTTTAACCATGCTTCATTCAGTGTAGGCCTTATGCTCATGAGAAGTTGGCCAACAGTAAATTATCTCAGCAGTATTTTGGTAGATTTTTAGCCTCATTTTTATTTGGAACCTATTATGTCATATTGATCTTTTATGTCTTGGCATCCAATTTGTGGTGTGTGTGTGTGTGTGTGTGTGTGTGTGTGTGTGTGTGTTACATTTGTTTATTTGTTTGTTTGTTTAAAATGAGAAAGGGCATGGAGTGGCTAGGTAGAGAGGCAGACAGAATCTGGGAGGAGTAAAAGGAAGAGAAAGCATAACCAAAATACATTGTATGATTTCTTTCTTCCAATTAAAGACAGACAGACAGGCAGACAGACAGACAGACAGACAGACAGACAGACAGGAAAGAAGGAAGGAAGGAGGAAATGAATGAATGAATAAACCACAGCCTATTTGGTAAAGAATTTCAACATGAAATTCTAAAACTGCTCAAGGAAAAGTAGGAGATACACTACAAGAAATCAACATAAGTAAGGGCATTGTAAGTGGGTTGCTGACTGACCAATGCAGATGTGGATGCTTAGAGCCAACCATCAGAATGAGCTCAGGAACCCCAAAGGAGGATCTGGCAAAAGGACTGGAGGAGGAGAGAGGGATTGTAACACCATAGGAAAAACAACATTGGCTGGAAGGACCACCCAGGGCTCCCAGGGACAAGACCACCAACTAAGGAATATACATATGCAGCAGAGAATGGCCTTGCCTGACATCAATGGGAGGGGAGGCCCTTGGTCCTGCGGAGGTTTGATGCCCCAGCATAGGAGGATGCTGGAGTGGTGGGGCAGGAAAGGGTGGGTGGGGGATGGAGAGATGGCTCAGTGGTTAAGAGCACCGACTGCTCTTCTGAAGGTCCTGAGTTCAAATCCCAGCAACCACACGGTGGCTCACTGCCATCCGTAATGAGATCTGGTGCCCTCTTCTGGTGTGTCTGAAGACAGCTTTAGTGTACTTACATATAACAATGAATAAATCTTGAAAGAAAGGAAGAAATGAAGGAAGAAAGGAAGGAAGAAAGGAAGGAAGGAAGGAAGGAAGGAAGGAAGAAAGAAAGAAAGAAAGAAAGAAAGAAAGAAAGAAAGAAAGAAAGAAAGAAAGAAAGAGTGGGTGGGTGAGTGGGGGAGCACCAATATACAGGCTAAGATTCTGGTTCATTAGCTATGATGATTTTGAAAAGCACTCGTCTCAGAAAAAGAGTAACTTATAAAGTCCTCTTCTTCAAAATTGATACAATTATAAATATCAAGCAAAGCATTCAGTCTCACTCTCTGTTGTTCTCTTACAAGCCACCTCGAGCTTGGGGACTTATAGAAGAAGAGGAATTTTGGTGTATAACAAGATAGAAACTCTACAAGAAGACCAACGGAGTCAACTAATCTGAACCGTTGGGGCTCTCAGAGACTGAACTGCCAATCAAAGGACATACATGGGCTGGGCCTAGGCTTCCCTGCTCATAACTAGCAGATGTGCATCTTGGTCTTCATGTGTGTCCTGAATAACTAGAAAAAAAGCTCTTGCCTATCTGTAGGATATGATCTTCTAGCTCGGTCTCCTTGTCTAGCCTCAGTGGGAAAGGATGCACATAGCCTCACAGAGACTTGATGTACCAGCATGGTGGGATATGTAGCAGGCTCCCACATGCTCAGAAGAGAAGGGGGGTGATGGGGAGAAGGATTTTTTGATGGTGAGACTGGGGGGTGACTGGAAGGGGTGAAGTGAGCAGGATGTAAAGTGAGTACTTAAAAAATAAAAATTATATATATATATATATATATATATATATATATATATGCAAAATAAAAGAAAGAAAATATAGCCTTCATAGTGCAAAACAAAACTTTGGCAGGTACATACCTGACAGGAGATTAACACAAGCAACTCAAAAATATAAAGAATGAGAAAATAATAAACTGAATAAAAATAGATAAAAGACTAAATGGAGAGTTCTCAAAAGGAGATATGCAAATGGACAATATACAGTTTTTCAAGTACTCAACATCCCTCACCTTAAGGTAATAAAAATGAAAATTAACTTGAAATTCCATTTCACTCAATTAAAAAAGGCCATTATCAAGAGAGTAAATGTCAACAAGAATTTGCAAGAGAAATTATTCAAGGTTGACCATGACACATCTGTACTATGACACTAGGTAGAAGTTAAAAAAAGATTATTGGCACATAGAATTACACAGACAAACCGTGATTTATTGTCAACCCATTCAACATGGAATTACTAAGTAATCTCACATAGATGGAGAGGGGTTTGATAATGATAGTAGTAGGTACAATTAATGTTCTCATGGAGAGGTGAGAAGGAAAATGAGTGAACCAACATGAAGAACATGGACTACTTTTCTGTTCTATTGAAAAAGCCTTAAACATGCCATCTTCTTGCTATATTCCTTCCCTTTTCACAAATGGGCACAGTTAGAATGTTGGATGATGAAGTTGAAATTATTTTCTGAAAGTTGTATGTCTGCATTGTCTTCTTCTGGGTAGTCTCTCATGTTGAATTGACATGTTGTCCTTTGGAAGCTTCACAGTGAGTGTGGTTTTTTTATGATCTCATGCTGCTTAATTGCAACCATAGGATGGCCTGTAGACATAGCTTGGCCATTAAAGATTAGCCTCACATCCAAAAATGTAAAAACAACTAGTGTTGGGGTAAATTTTTATTTTGTGTGAGACACTTTAAGTTGTTTATAATGAGGAAAATTCCTGATAATTTGGGATGGTTGCAGTCACCTTTCTCCTCTTTCTCTGCTAACAAAGTGAGCTCCATTCAAGTAAAAGCCAAGTTCATTATCTGAGTATGGAGTGACTATGCATCTTTCCAGGCTTTTGGCTTTCTTATTGGTGCTATTTTTTACTTAGTTTCACTTGTTGTCTTTAAATTTTACATTCCCTTAAGTACAGGAAATAGTGATCAGTGGCCATAATTTGTCTCCACTAGAGATCCCTGTAGTAAATTGGTCTGAGAGAGGTCCTAATTAATTACTATGCCTTACTTAGTGAGTTATACAGTATCTGGACTCCTCTGGGATGCTGGGCACTTGAGGCCCAGGAATAGCAGGGGGGTGCATGCAGGGATGGTGCAGATAAGTGATGAGTAGAGAGTCTGCTAGTCCTGTGTCTGCAAATAAAACAAAGGTGAGCAGGATCATCAATCAGAAACTTGGACTCAACCTCAGGAGAGCTATGTTTAGTCAAGAAAATAACCAGTTGTGTTTCTGTGAATCTACATGAATTTCCAGCATGATAAAGGACAGTTTTTCAGGTACGATACACTTCTATTCTCTGTCTTCCAAGACTTCATCATACTGTAAAACTATTTGTCTCATGGTCCTCATGTAACCTCTTTCATATTGCTGGGTACTTTACAATTTTATTGGTCATATTTTTTCTTTCAGTATTATACCATTTCATCACAAGAGCAGCCCTGTGAGATGGAGTTCACTGCTGTTGTACTGAAGGGTAGTTTGCTTTACTTTATCCTGTGGGAACTTAGCAAACTCTTAACAATGTCCTGTCCATGATGATGATTAATTTTATCTTTATGAGTTCACAAACCTCTGTGTCACTGGTATTGTATGATATTACCCCTAAATGCAGTCTATCAAAGGTGGCATTTATAACATCTAGGTGATCAAGTAAACGTAGAATGAGAACTACTCATCAAAACTCAGTGATTCTAAAGAATACAAGATGATACACAGCTGTAGCAAAGGTTACAAACATATTTATTGTGATTTCCCTGTGCTGTTTAATTTGAGAACTGTGGCTTAACATCTAAGGAAGGTATAAAGCCCATTAGCCCATTAGTGGTAACAGCTGATGGTTGTATCTCTGGATTCTGATCTTTGTTTGCACACATAACACAAAGGCGCTGTTCATTTACTGGAGAAGCAGAAACTGGACTTGCTGACACATTCCTTTCATTCCAGTGCACAGGAAGGAGAGTCTGAAGTCTCTCTTTAAGCAAGACTGAGTTACACAAGAAGAGTATCTTTTTAAATGGTGCATGACATTTTTTGCTATATGGTTTTCCTGCTGCAATGCTTATCCACTATGCCTTAAGTGTGCAAGCTCTGAATGCAGCTGGACTAAACACTGACAGTCTGTGAAGACGCAAGCATTTACCCTAGGTTGTAACATTTCAGAAATCTTACTGAGATCTATTAATGTTTCTCCTGTTTTGTTATTTTGAGATGGATCATAGATGCAAATTAGCCAGTGATGTCAAAAATCAGTGTGTGTGAGTGTGTGTGGGTGAGAGAGAGAGTGTGTGTGTGTGTGTGTGTGATTCATAAATTAAATTAACCAAAATATATAAATTATATTTGTTCATAGAATAAATGTCTGAGGAATAACTCAAGTGAAGACACAGAGTAATTTTATTGCTTCTTCATTTTATAAATATAAACATTTCATCCTGTGTTGCACATCATAATCAATTACATTTTGAGGATTAAAGCATATGCATATAATATGTAGTCATTGGCACTTCTGAGAAGTGAAACCAATGGTCAACCCTGAAAATATATGTTAGATCTCTCACACACATTATAGAGTGTAAAATTTGGTGTTAAGTATTCAAGTATTTATATTTAAATGGTAATTTTTCTACCATTGAGGTTGAAGAAATCTGTATTAGTTTGAGCTGCAGGTGACAAATTTTCACTGGCCAAATACATACACCATGGTAGGTATTGGTCCTACTTGGAGATTATGAATGATTATAAATAACCAAATAGAATGAAGGCATTTGTGACTTTTCCTGCATAAACTTTACAATTGATAGGAAGATAGTTTAAAGCCATAATCAAAGTATTAAGTACATGGGATGTAAGTATGGGATGCTAAGAAGCATGGTTGAAGGTATCACATAGTACAGGAGGACAAGGTATGTTTAGTTGTGTATGTGATGAGTAATAACCGTTACATATGAGTGAGGATGAATCAGTAGAAAGGGAAACAGAAGGGAGGAAGTGAGAGGCAGAAAACAAGCAATTCTAAAATGTGGGTTGTGAAGAGATTGACCCCAGCATAGAATGATAAAAGGAAAGCATGTGGGACCCTGTGGGATGTACAACTTTCACCTGTGAGATAACAAAAGAGCATTTGTGTCCCTCATAGGAGCCTTGTTCTTATCCTCATAGCAAGAGTGAGTGCTAGTCTGAATAATTAATCAAAAAAATGTGAAGGAACTTCTCTGTTAAAATGCTACAGAGTAAATGAAGCACATTGAAGGAGAAGAGAAGGATCAGGAGACAAGAGAAGATGGGCGTGAATTGAGTCTGCTTCTATATTCCAATAAAGACAAAGGTGTGGTCCTGATAAATGTTCAAAACCTCACAGAGAGGAATGGATGGAATAGGAGAATGGAGAAAAGACTTTGTAGAATATGCAACAGCAGTTCAACTTAAGGAAAGAGTGAATGGATCTAAAATCACAGATTTCTGATGAAAATCATATTGGTTTTTTAGTTCCATGGGAGACTGGAATGGTAGTGGAAAAAGGAATGCTTCAGAAATAATAAAGTGACACCATGAATTTCAATTGGGGCTTTTGAGCTTCATGCCTGTCATACATGCAATGGAAGGAAGATGATTGGTTAATAGTGAAGCAGAAATCTGTATGTTACGGGGACATGCAGGTCAGATTTTAAAATTGGAATATTTTAAAATTGTAATGCATGAGATTTTCTTAAAATTTATATTAATTGTGTTGACAACATTTAGCCAAATTCCTTAAAAATATCAAAGTATAAAATTGCACAGACCAAATTACAAACAACAGGAAGAAGAGAAGGATAAGGAGACATGAGAAGATGGACTTGAACTTGAAGCAGCAGATAAAAATTAGTCCATTTTTCATCTCAGTACAAGTACATAGAACTATTTAGAAAAGAATAAGAGATGCAAATATTTTAAAGAAAAGTTAGGAAATATCATTAATAATTTTAATGAGTACAGACATTTGGTGTTTTGAAATTATAATTTTTACAAATATGGTCAGATCCATTGTTGTAGAATATGTTCCCTAGATATATGTTGATTTTTTATTTTAAAGAATCTGATGATTTCTCATTAGGATACTGGAGAGGAAGAATGATAAAGAACAACCAAACTCTCTTCACCCAGTTCCTCCTCCTGGGCCTGCCCATCCCCCCAGAGCACCAGCAACTGTTCTATGCCCTGTTCCTGGCCATGTACCTCACCACTGTCCTGGGGAACCTCATCATCATCATCCTTATTCTACTGGACTCCCATCTCCACACACCCATGTACTTCTTTCTCAGCAACTTGTCCTTCGATCTCTGCTTTTCCTCTGTCACAATGCCCAAGTTGCTGCAGAACATGCAGAGCCAGGACACATCCATCTCCTATGCAGGCTGTCTGACACAAACGTACTGTTTCGGTGTTTTTGGAGGCCTGGAAATCATCCTCCTTGTGGTCATGGCCTATGATCGCTATGTGGCCATCTGCCTTCCCCTTCACTACACCAGCATCATGAGCCTCAAGCTCTGTGTGTGTCTGGTGCTGCTGTCCTGGCTGATTAGTATGCTGTATTCCATGTTGCACACTCTACTCTTGGCTAGGTTGTCATTCTGTGAAGACAATGTGATCCGTCACTTTTTCTGTGACATATCTGCCCTGCTCAAGTTGGCCTGCTCTGATATTTATATAAATGAACTAATGATATTTATCTTGGGAGGGCCCCTTGTGATCATCCCATTCTTACTCATTGTTGTGTCCTATGTAAAAATTGTCTTTTCTATTCTAAAGGCTTCTTCTTCTCAGGCCATCTACAAGCTCTTCTCTACTTGTGGCTCCCACCTGACTGTGGTGTCACTATTCTATGGGACACTTATTGGTCTTTACTTATGTCCATCAGGTAATAACTTTACAGCAAAGGAGGCTTCTAGTGCCATGATGTACACAGTGGTGCCTCCCATGCTAAACCCTTTCATCTACAGCCTGAGGAACAGAGATATAAAGGACGCCCTTATAAAAGGTCTTATCAAGAAAATACCTTTATAATTGCAACTCTGGGATTTTTACTTAAATTTATCTAGTGAATATGTTGCTATTAATACTACAAAATTTATCCTTCCTAGAGAACCCAAATACAAGTACATACTACATAATATTCCCATCTTAAAAGGGAGTTTTAAAAAGCAGTTTAATTGGGAAAGGGAACCTTGCAGATTCAGTGAAGCCAATCTCTGTCTTTAATGTGTGATTCTAAATAATCATTAAGTAAAAGCCAATGTTTTATCAGATTCTATTCCTTACATTCTTTTTATTATTATGGAAAATAGATTCTTTTCTCATACTATACATGCCATCCACATTTTCACCTTCCTCCACACCTCTATGCTTCTTCCCCAAATATACTCCTCCCTTTCCTCTGCTGAAAAGAGTTGGCCTCCAAAAGAGGACAACTAAACACCACAAGACAAGATGCAGAAAGAAAAGATAACAGCCCTCAAATCAAGGATGACTAAGACAAAACACTAAAAGGAAAAGACTCTTAAGATCTTGAAAAAGACTCAGAGATAAACCTGATCCCACTGTTTGGAGTCCTTCAAAAACACCAAGCTAACAGCCCTAACATAGACAGATGACCTAGTAGAGACCACTGCAGGATCCCTGCTTGTCTTTCAGACTTTGGGAGCCCATGTGAACCATTGCTTAGTTGACAGTATGGGATTGTGTTCTCCTGGTGTATTGCATCCCTTGATTCCTATGATCTTCCCTCGCCCTCCACCGAGTTCCCCCAACTCTGAAGTGAGGAACCCAGTGGAGATTGCCAATTTAAACTCTTTCTACATAATGTTTGGGTATAGATCTCTGCCTCTGATCCCATCCTAAGCCCCTTAGCATGGTAGTTGGGAGTAGGAGGTAAGGAGTGGAATCAATGATATAACCCCTAGGGACCGGGTGAGAAAATAGAAGCAAACTCATTTATTGTAGTTGTAGGGAGTGCCTAATGCCCTCTGCCCATGTCCCCTCACTCTGTAACTGCTTCTTCCATATAGCTGGCACCAGCCAATTGACTGCTCTGGTCACAAGCTCTCTCTTTGTTCATCCCCAGGTGTCAGGCAGATTTGGGGGGTCATAAATGTGGAAGCACCTGATGCCCATGCATGTGCCGTTGCAGACTACTAGTCAGAACATGCTGACTCACTCCCTCTACATATCCACCCTTTTTCTTTTAAAAGTTGGCAGCTAAGTGGGAGTGAGTTCTATGCTCTGACCTTGTTGACACCACCTCCGGGGGCAAACAGCATAAGGAACTATGCCTGCTTAAGTGACCCCAACTATTGGGGCCCTTCGAGTCATTGACTACATCTCTGGAAGATGAGCCTCTCTGGAGAACATGCCCAGGTGGAGCAGGTCAGCTTATTGAGAGGCATTTGTATCTATGAGAACCATGACTCTATAACCTCAGGAGGAGTGCCCTGTTCAAGGCCTTCAACACTTGGAGCATGGTCTTATTGATGGAACACTGGAGTAACATATGCTAAATAAGACACTTAAACAGAAAGATTACTAACTGAATACCCCCTAATATTGTATAAATGTCCATCCAAGAGGGGTTAAAGATTCTTTTCATTTGCTGGAGAGATGGCTCAAAGATTAAGAGTACTGACTGCTCTTCTGAAGGTCCTGAGTTCAAATCCCAGCAATTACATAGTGGCTTACAACCACCTGTAACAAGATCTGATGCCCTCTTCTGGAGTGTCTGAAGACAGCTACAGTGTACTTACATATAATAAATAAATACATATTTTTTTTTAAAAAAAGATTCTTCTCAGGTATTTACTTTAAGATCACATACTTTACTGATAAAGCTCACTTCAAAGGACATAACTAGAGGTGGAGTGATGTTTAACTATTTGTTCCCTGAAGATTACAGAATAATTGAGGAACTTGTTGCACCATGACTCCTTGATGTAATAGACCAACTTCAGCCTATCTGAGGTTAAATTATGTACCTGGTAGGGGGTCAGGCAGAAAAAACTAAACCTAGGGTCACAGGCAAGAAGAGACATGTCCTATACCATCTTAGCAGCTCAACATATTGTAAAATATGGATGCCCTAGTAATGATAATTAAGCATATCCTGTTCCTGGAGGGCATCAGCAGAATGGAATACTACTCTGTCTAATGTTTCTACTGTATTCGTAGGCCACTGTCCTTGTAGTTGCCCCCACTAGAGTTGCCAAGATGGTGCTGATTGTTGATGCAGTGATGCCAATATCTGGTTTGATCTGTCCTAGGGGTTGTAAGTCAGTTTTAGACATCCAACTGATAGCATGGAAATGAGTTGCATTAGTCATAGTTATCCATATCGCAGCAGGTTCACATAGGAGGATGGCCAATTTGGTGTGCTAGGACCAGAATGCCACTAGATGGCATGGTAGAGGTCAGAAGCATTTGTGAGAAGAAAGAAGAATGGTGGTAAGGGGTGTACACTAAGTGGAGCAATGCACTGTGAGAGAAAGCCTGGTCTTTGTTTGACCTGAAGGCTTGAAGCCCTGGAGACCATGAAGGAATGGTAGGAACTTTGCCTGTTCCTGGCACCATGTCCCTGTAGCCTCAGCTCCAATTTTCACTGCTAACAAAGTGAGCTCCAGTCAAGTAAAAGCCAAGTTAATTATCTGAGTATGGAATAAATATGCATCTTTCCAGGCTTTTTGGCTTTCTTATTAGTGCAGTTTTTTACTTAGTTTTACTCGTTGTCTTTAAATTTTACCTTCTCTTAGGTACAGGAAATAGTGATCAGTGGACATAATTGGTCTCCACTAGAGATCACAGTAGTAAATTGGTCCTAGAGAGGTCCTAATTAATTACTATGCCTTACTTACTGAGTTATACAGTATCTGGACTCCTCTGGGATGCTGGGCACTTGTGGCCCAGGAATAGCAGGAGGGTGTATGCAGGGATGGTGCAGATCGGTGATGAGTAGAGAGTCTGCTAGTCCTGTGTCTGCAAATAAAATGAAGGTGAGCAGGATCATCAATCAGAAACTTGGACTCAGCCTCAGGAGAGCTAGGTTTAGTCAAGAAAATAAGCAGGTGTGTTTCTGTGAATCTACATGAATTTCCAGCATGATACAGGACAGTTTTTCAGGTATGATAACATGCTTCTATTCTCTGTCTTCCAAGACTTCATCATACTGTAAAACTATTTGTCTCATGGTCCTCATGTAAACTCTTTCATATTGGTGGGTTCATTACAATTATTGATCATATTTTTTTTCTTTCAGTATTATACCATTTCATCACAACAGCAGCCCTGTGAGATGGAGTTCACTGCTGTTGTGCTGAAGGGTAGTTTGCTGTACTTTATCCTGTGGGAACTTAGCAAACTCTGAAAAATTTCCTCTCCATGATGATAATTAATTTTATCTTCATGAGTTCACAAACCACTGTGTTACTGGTATTGTATGATATTACCCCTAAATGCAGTCTATCAAAGGTGGCATTTATATCATCTAGGTGATCAAGTAAACGTAGAATGAGAACTACTCATCAAAACTCAGTGATTCTAAAGAATACAAGATGATACACAGATGTATCAAATGTTACAAACATATTTATTGTGAATTCCCTGTGCTGTTTAATTTGAGAACTGTGGTTTAACATCTAAAGAAGTATAAAGCCCATTGGCCCATTAGTGGTAACAGCTGATGGTTGTATCTCTGGATTCTGATCTTTGTTTGCACACATAACACAAAGGCACTGATCATTTACTGGAGAAGCAGAAACTGGACTTGCTAACACATTCCTTTCATTCCAGTGCGCAGGAAGGAGAGTCTGAAGTCTCTCTTTAAGCAAGACTGAGTTACACAAGAAGAGTATCTTTTTAAATGGTGCATGACATTTTTTGCTATATGGCTGAGAAGCACCTGTAAAAAAAATGTACAACATCCTTAATCATCAGGGAAATGCAAATCAAAACACCCCTGAGATTCCACCTCACACCAGTCAGAATGGCTAAGATCAAAAAATCAGGTGACAGCAGATGCTGGCGTGGATGTGGAGAAAGGGGAACACTCCTCCACTGTTGGTGGGACTGCAAGCTTGTTCAACCACTCTGGAAATCAGTCTGGTGGTTCCTCAGAAAATTGGACATAGTACTACCGGAAGATCCTGCAATACCTCTACTGGGCATATATTCAGAAGAGGTTCCATCTGGTAATAAGGACACATGTTCCACTATGTTCATAGCAGCATTATCATAATAGCCAGAAGCTGGAAAGAACCCAAATGTCCCTCAACAGAGGAATGGATACAAAAAATTGGTACATTTACACAATGGAGTACTACTCAGCTATTAGAAAAAATGAATATATGAAATTCCTAGGCAAATGGATGGATCTGGAGGGTGTCATCCTGAGGGAGGTAACCCAATCACAAAAGAACTCACATAACATGTACTCACTGATAAGTGGATATTAGCCTAGAAGCCTAGACTACCCAAGATACAATTTACTAAACACATGCAACTCAAGAAGAATGAAGTTCAAAATGTGGTCTCTTCGCCCCTTCCTAGAATTAAGAACAAAGCACACATTGAAAGAGTTACAGAGATCATGTGTGAAGCTGAATCAAAAGGATGGACCAACCAGTGACGGCGGCTGCCAGGGATCCTTCCCATAATCAGCCACCAAAATAAACACTATTGCATATGCCAGCAAGATAATGTTGAAAGGGCCCTGATATAGCTGTCTCATGGGAGGCTATACCAGTGCCTGGAAAACACGGAAGTGGATGCTCACAGTCAGCTATTAGTTGGAACACAGGACTCCCAAGGAAGGAGCTAGAGAAAGTACCCAAGGAGCTGAAGGGGTCTTCAACCCTATAGGTAGAAGAATAACATGAACTAACTAGTTCCCCCTGTGCTCATGTCTCTAGCTGCATATATGGAAGAAGATGGCCTAGTTGGCCATCACTGGGAAGAGAGGCCCCTTGGTCATGCAGACTTTATATGCCCCAGTACAGGGGAACGCCAGGGCCATTATGTGGGAGGGGGTGGGTAGGGGAGCAGGGCGGGGATGGGAGAGGGTATGGGGAACTTTCTGGATAACACTTGAAATGTAAATGAAGAAAATATCTAATAAAGAAAAAATAATTTTAAAAAATTCAGGTGACAGCAGATGCTGGCATGCATATGGAGAAAGAACACTACTCCATTGTTGGTGGGATTGCTAGCTTGTACAATCACTCTGGATATCAGTCTGGCGGTACCTCAGAAAATTGGACATAGTACTACTGGTGGACCCCGCAATACTTCTCCTGGGCATATGTCCAGAAGATGTTCCAACTGGTCCTAAGGACACATGCTCCACTATGTTCATAGCAGCCTTATTCATAATAGCCAGAAGCTGGAAAGAACCCAGATGTCCCTCAGCAGAGGAATGGATACAGAAATTGTGGTACATTTACACAATGGACTACTACACAGCTATTAAAAACAATGAATTTATGAAATTCCTAGGCAAATGGATAAATCTGGAGTGTATCATCCTGAGTGAGGTAACCCAATCACAAAAGAACTAACATAACATGTACTCACTGATAAGTGGATACTATCCCAGAAACTTAGATTACCCAAGATACAATTTGCAAAACACATGAAACTCAAAAAGAATGAAGATCAAAGTGTGGACACTTTGCCTTTTCTTAGAATTAGAAACAAAGCACACATTGAAGGAGTTACAGAGATCACATTTTGAGCTGAAACAAAAGGATGGTCCAACCAGTGACTGCTGCAGCCGGGGATCCATCCCATAATCAGCCACCAAACACAGACACTATTGCATATGCCAGCAAGATGTTGCTGAAAGGGCCCTGAAATAGCTGTCTCGTGTGAGGCTATGCCAGTGCCTGGAAAACACAGAAGTAGATGCTCACAGTCAGCTATTAGATGGAACACAGGATTCCCAAAGGAGGAGCTAGAGAAAGTACCCAAAGAGCTGAAGGGGTCTCCAACCCTATAGGTTGAAGAACAATATCAACTAACCAGTACCCCCCAGAGATTGTGTCTCTAGCTGCATATGTAGCAGAAGATGTCCTAGTGGGCCATCATTGGGAAGAAAGGCCCCTTGGTTATGCCAACTTTGTATGCCCCAGTAAGGGGAACGCCAGGGCCAAGATGTGGGAGTCAGTAGGTAGGGGAACAGGGCGGGGGATGAAAGAGGGTATAGGGAATTTTTGGGATAGCATTTGAAATGTAAATGAAGAAAATATCTAATAAAAGTTGGAAAAAAATGAAAAGCTTCTGTAAGTCAAAGGACACTGTGAATAGGACAAAGCAGCAGCCTACAGATTGGGAAAGGATCTTCATCAAGCATCTATCAGAGGGATAATATGCAAAATTTATAAAGAACACAAGAAGTTAAACTCCAACAATCCAAATAACCTAATTGAAAAATCGGACACAGAACTAAACAGAGAATTCTCAACAGAGGAATCTCAAAGGGCCAAGAAGCACTTAAAGAAATGTTCAAAGTCTTTAGTCAGCAGGGAAATGCAAATCAAAACAACTCTAAGATTCCACCTTACACCAATTTAAATGGCTAAGATCAAACACACAAACAACAGCACATGCTGGTGAGATGTGGAGCTAAGAGAGCACTACTCCACTGCTGGTGAGATTGCAAACTTGTACAAGCTTTTCTTAGAAAACTGGGAATAGCTCTGAGCCCAGCGGACACAGCTAGGGACACCCCAGGACTTTAAGATCGCATTGGGGTTACGCGTGAGTGCAGAGGTGGTTTTGGGAGCAGCGGGTCAGCAGTTCACTCCAGGGGCAGGAACTGAGAACTCCGCCCCACCGGAGGCTGGGCCTCTCCCAGCCAGAACACCCACGCTGCCGCGCCATCTTTCCTCTGAGCCCAGCGGACACAGCTAGGGACACCCCAGGACTTTAAGATCGCATTGGGGTTACGCGTGAGTGCAGAGGTGGTTTTGGGAGCAGCGGGTCAGCAGTTCCTCCCAGGGGCAGGAACTGAGAACTC
>LR752000.1:6861-50828 GCA_902729485.2 Mus minutoides | reverse complement strand
TTGAAAAAAAAAAAAAAAAAAAAAGAAAACTGGGAATAATTTTTATCTCAAGACCCAGCTATACAACTCCTGGACATATAGCCAAAAGATATCCCATCATCCCACACTTGATCACCTATGTTCATAGAAGCTTTATTCATAATAACATTGAACTGGAAACAACCTAGATGTTCCTCAACTGAAGAACGGATAAAGAAAATGTGGTACATTTACACAATGGAATACTATTCAGCAATTAAAAACAAAGACATCATGAATTTTGCAGGCAAATGGATGATCTTGACAATATCATCCTGAGTGACATAACATACTCCCAAAAGGACATGTATGGCATGTACTCACTTGTAAGTGGATATTGTAAAATACATAACATACAGAGTACCCATGCTTGACTCCATAGACCCAAAGAAGCTAAGCAAATATGCTTGAATCACATGTTAAAGGGGTAATAAAATATTCATAAGAGGCAGAGGCAGGTAGGGAACTAGATGGGAGAGTGAATGGGGAATCATGATCAGAAGTGGAGAGGAACAGAAGGGATGGCCAGATGGCCATGAGAATGAATGGAAATCTTCATCTGATGGGGGTGGGAATGTGGGCCACTTTTCCCGGAATAGAAAGAGACCTAGTATAAGGGAGCTGCCCAAGATTTAATGGGGGTGTTCTTAGCTGTGACTCATAGCATTGAGGATATCGATCCTGAAGTGGCCTCCTCCTGAAGCCAGGCAAGAACCCCAATGGAGTAATAAGAACACCAACCCTGCCAGAAAACTTTTGATTCAAAATTTATCCTACCTAGTAGAAATGCAAGGACAAGGGATAGAACAAAGACTGGGGGAATGGCCAGCCAATAATCAGCCCACATTGAGACCCATCTCATGGCCAAGCACCAATTCCTGACACTATTAATGATACTCTGATATCCTTGTAGACAAGAGTCTAGCATGCATGTCCATGGAGGTTGGGGACTCATTTTTGGGTTTGTTTGGTTTTTTGTTTGTTTGTTTGTTTGTATTTTGTTTGTTTGGTTTTTTGCATCTACTAAATTTTTGTTTTATCATATTCTTTAAAATTTATAAAATATTGTAACAATAAAAATGAGTATTATAAAAGTTGTTTGATATAAAACAACAATTGAACAGTCTTATGTAGATGCTTGTCAACAGCAATACTGAAAATACATACGTTTTTCTCAATATTAATTTTAAACAACTCCAAATATATTAACTGTATGATATTTTAAAATAATTTATCACTATTAGTTTTTTAAATAAACATGAATATAAAAAGTCTGTTTGTATATTTCTTTGTTGTGTTTTGTATTGTTTTGTTTTGTATTGTTTTGTTTTTAGTAGAACTGATTATAATCAGGAAAATTCCTGATAATTTGGGATGGTTGCAGTCACCTTTCTCCTCTTTCTCTGCTAACAAAGTAAGCTCCAGTCAAATAAAAGTCAAGTTCATTATCTGAGTATGGAATGACTATGCATCTTTCCAGGCTTTTTGGCTTTCTTATTAGTGCAGTTTTTTACTTAGTTTTACTTGTTGTCTTTAAATTTTACCTTCTCTTAGGTACAGGAAATAGTGATCAGTGGACATAATTGGTCTCCACTAGAGATCCCTGTAGTTAATTGGTCCGAGAGAGGTCCTAATTAATTACTATGCCTTACTTAGTGAGTTATACAGTATCTGGACTCCTCTGGGATGCTGGGCACTAGAGGCCCAGGAATAGCAGGAGGGTGTATGCAGGGATGGTGCAGATAGGTGATGAGTAGAGAGTCAGCTAGTCCTGTGTCTGCAAATAAAACGAAGGTGAGCAGGATTATCAATCAGAAACTTGGACTCAGCCTCAGGAGAGCTAAATTAGTCAAGAAAATAAGCAGGTGTGTTTCTGTGAATCTACATGAATTTCCAGCATGATACAGGACAGTTTTTCAGGTATGATAACATGCTTCTATTCTCTGTCTTCCAAGACTTCATCATACTGTAAATCTATTTGTCTCATGGTCCTCATGTAAACTCTTTCATATTGTTGGGTTCATTACAATTATTGGACATATTTTTTCTTTCAGTATTATACCATTTCATCACAAGAGCAGACCTGTGAGATGGAGTTCACTGCTGTTGTACTGAAGGGTAGTTTGCTATACTTTATCCTGTGGGAACTTAACAAACTCTTAACAATGTCCTCTCCATGATGATTAATTTTATCTTCATGAGTTCACAAACATCTGTGTTACTGGTATTGTATGATATTACCCCTAAATGCAGTCCATCAAAGGTGGCATTTATATCATCTAGGTGATCAAGTAAACGTAGAATGAGAACTACTCATCAAAATTCAGTGATTCTAAAGAATACAAGATGATACACAGCTGTAGCAAAGGTTACAAACATATTTATTGTGATTTCCCTGGGCTGTTTAATTTGAGAACTGTGGTTTAACATCTAAGGAAGGTATAAAGCCCATTGGCCCATTAGTGGTAACAGCTGATGGTCGTTTCTCTGGATTCTGATCTTTGTTTGCACACATAACACAAAGGCACTGTTCATTTACTAGAAAAGCAGAAACTGGACTTGCTGACACATTCCTTTCATTCCAGTGCGCAGGAAGGAGAGTCTGAAGTCTCTCTTTAAGCAAGGCTGAGTTACACAAGAAGAGCATCTTTTTAAATGGTGCATGACATTTTTTGCTATATTGTTTTCGGGCTGTAATGTTTATCCACTATGCCTTAAGTGTGCAAGCTCTGAATGCAGCTGGNGCTGTATTCCATGTTGCACACTCTACTCTTGGCTAGGTTGTCATTCTGTGAAGACAATGTGATCCGCCACTTCTTCTGTGACATATCTGCCCTGCTCAAGTTGGCCTGCTCTGATATTTATATAAATGAACTAATGATATTTATCTTGGGAGGGCCCCTTATGGTCATCCCATTCTTACTCATTGTTGTGTCCTATGTAAAAATTGTCTTCTCTATTCTAAAGGCTTCTTCTTCTCAGGCCATCTACAAGGTCTTCTCTACCTGTGGCTCCCACCTGACTGTGGTGTCACTATTCTATGGGACAATTATTGGTCTTTACTTATGTCCATCAACTAATAACTTTACAGCAAAGGAGGCTTCCAGTGCCATGATGTACACAGTGGTGACTCCCATGCTAAACCCTTTCATCTATAGCCTGAGGAACAGAGATATAAAGGAGGCACTTATAAAAGTTCTTATCAAAAAAATACCTTTATAATGGCAATTCTGGAATTTTTATTTAAATTTATCTAGTGAATATATTGCTATTAATATTACAAACTTTATTCTTCCTGGGGAACCTACATAAAATAACATACTACATAATACTCCCATCTGCAGAAGGGAGTTTTAATAAGTAGTTTGACAGGGAAAGGGGACCTTGGAGATTCAGTGAAGCCAACCTCTGCCTTTATTGTGTGATTCTCAATAATCATTAAGTAAAAGCCAATGTTTTATCAGATTCTATTCCTTACATTCTTTTTATTATTATGAAAAATAGTTTTTTTTCTCATACCATACATGCCATTCACTGTTTCCCCTTTCTCCACACTTCTATGCTTCTTCCCCAAATATACTCCTCCCTTTCCTCTGCTGAAAAGAGTTGGCCTCCAAAAGAGGACAACTAAACACCACAAGACAAGATACAGAAAGAAAAGATAAAAGCCCTCAAATCAAGGATGGCTAAGACAACACAATAAAAGGAAAAGACTCTTACGATCTGGGAAAAGACTCAGAGATAAACCTGATCCCACTGTTTGGAGCACCACAAAAAGACCAAGCTAACAGCCCTAAAATATAGGCATATGACCTAGTAGAGACCACTGCAGGATCCCTGCTTGTCTTTCAGACTTTGGGAGCCCATGTGAACCATTGCTTAGTTGATAGTGTGGGACTGTGTTCTCCTGGTGTATTCCATCCCCTTTGATTCCTATGATCTTTCCTCACCCTCCACAGAGTTCCCCCCTCTCTGAGGTGAGGAACCCAGTGGAAATGACCAATTTAAACTCTTTCTACATAATGTTTGGGTATAGATCTCTGCCTCTGCTCCCATTTGATTCCAGAAGAATTCTGTCTAATAACGACTGTACTGGTGTGCTAGCCCTAAGCCCCTTAGCATGGTAGTTGAGGGTAGGAGGTAAGGAATGGAATCAATGGGACCAGGTGAGAAATAGAAGCAAACTCATTTATTGAAGTAGTAGGAAGAGCCTTTATGCCCTCTGCCCATGTCTCCTCATTCTATAACTGCTTGTTCCATGTAGCTGGCAACAGCCAACTGGCTGCTCTGGTCACAAGCTCTATCTTTGTTCATCCCCAGGTGTCAGGCAGGTTCTGGGGTTCATAAATGTGGAAGCACCTGCTGCACATGCGTGGGCTTTTGCAGATTACTAGTCAGAATATGCTGACTCACTCCTTCTACATATCCACCCTTTTGCTTTTAAAAGTTTGCAGCTCAGTGGGAGTGGAGTTCTATGCTCTGACCTTGTTGACACCACCTCAGGGGCCAACCAGCATAAGGAATTATGCATGTCTTAGGTTTCCCCAGCTATTGGGGCCTTTCTAGTCATTGGCTCTGGAAGATCAGCCTCTCTAGATAACATGCCCAGGTGGAGCAGATCAGCTTATTGGGAGGCCTTTGTATCTATGAGAACCACGACTCTATAACCTCAGGAGGGGTGCCCTGTTCAGGGCCATCAATACTTGGAGTATGGTCTTAACGATGGAACACTGCATAAGACACTTAAAGAGAAGGATTACTAACCGAATACCCCCTAATATTGTATAAATGTCCATCCAAGAGGGGTTAAACATTCTTTTCATTTGCTGGAGAGATGGCTCAGCAATTGAGAGTACTGACTGCTCTTCTGAAGGTCCTGAGTTCAAATCCCAGTAACTACATGGTGGCTCACAACCATAATATAACAAGATCTGATGCCCTCTTCTGGAGTGTCTGAAGACAGCTACAGTGTACTTACATATAATAAATAAATACATCTTTTTTAAAAAAAAAAAAGATTCTTCTCAGGTATTTACTTTAAGGTCTCATACTTTAGTGATAAAGCTCACTTCAAAGGACATAGCTAGAGGTCTAGTGAGGTTTAACTGTTTGTTCCCTGAAGATTATAGAATAATTGAGGAACTTGTTGGACCATGTCTCCTTGATGTAATAGACCAACTTCAGCCTATCTGAGGTTAAATTATGTACCTGGTAGGGGGTCAGGCAGGAAAAACTAAACCTAGGGTCACAGGCAAGAAGAGACATGTCCTATACCATCTTAGCAGCTCAACATATTGTAAAATATGGATGACCTAGTAAAGATGATTAAGCATATCCTGTTCCTGGAGGAAATCAGCAGAATGGAATACTA
This sequence comes from Mus minutoides, assembly GCA_902729485.2. NCBI lineage: Eukaryota > Metazoa > Chordata > Mammalia > Rodentia > Muridae > Mus > Mus minutoides. The sequence goes on along the minus strand of LR752000.1, from coordinate 45,439 downwards.
CTCTGTCTAATGTTTCTACTGTATTCGTAGGCCACTGTTGTTGTAGTTGTCCCCACTAGAGCTGCCAAGATGGCGCTGATTGTTGATGCTGTGATGCCAAAATCTTGTTTGACCTGTCCTAGGGGGTGTAAGTCAGTTTTAGACATCGAAGTGATAGCAGGGAAATGAGTTGCATTAGTCATAGTTATCCATATCGCAGCAGGTTCACATAGGAGGATGGCCAATTTGGTGTGCTAGGACCAGAATGCCACTAGATGGCATGGTAGAGAACAGTTTAGCACTTCTTAGAGGTCAGAAGCATTTGTGAGAAGAAATAAGAATGCGGGTAAGGGGTGTACACATACCAGGGTGAGGAGCAATGGACTGTGAGAGAATGCCTGGTCCTTGGTTGACCTGAAGGCTTGAAGCCCTAGAGACCCTGAAGAAATAGTAGGAATTTTACCTGCTCCTGGCACCAGGGCCCTGTCATGTAGCCTCAGCTCCCCATAGATTTGTTGCCATCCGTCATGGAAGGGCAACACCCCAAACCCTTCCACATGTAGATGAGGCATCCCTAACATCTCAGACCAAGACAATAGGAAAAGAGGTGTGACCTGTGGTCGCATAGGCTCAAAACAGACATCTCCATGAAAACGAGGTATGTAGAGGCCCAGAGGGTGTTGCCAATATGCTTCCTCCCCAGACATGCTCTGCAAAAATATTTAATCTCAGGTCCACTCTGAGAAGTGGAGTATGGTTTTATGCATCAACTTTCTGCCATGACCATAATCCCAGATGATCCATGGTAATCATCTGAGTTGCACCTAAAGGGTCTATGAGTGGAAGTCCCAGTGTGGTGTTTTCATAAAAAGTATAGGGTACCCAGGGTGGCGAAGGCACAAGGGCCCATAACTTCTCACCCATATCCAAGAGAGTACAATGAAGAGAAGAGTCAGACTCCCCCAGCATCTATGGGGGTTTTCTCAAGGTCCTCCACAGCAGGTTTCACATCCCTCACTAGCACCCATATCTGCATTGTGGATTCCTGAGGGAAAACACAAGCATAACCTCACTCTTATGTCAGGAGGGGGCAGGTGGGTGGCTGCCAGTGTGAGATAAGAGGGTTTCTCCACCTAACCAGAGGGAGAGGAGTGCTGTGGGCAGTGAGGATAAGTGTTTATATGCAGGGCTCAGGCCTTTATCATCAAAGATAAGAAAAGGCCAGATGCAGGTCAGGCTTGGCCTCAGATGATGTGACCTTTTCCAGTAGGGCTTTTAGAAATATGTTGGTAAAAAAGAAAGAAAGAAAGAAAGAAAGAAAGAAAGAAAGAAAGAAAGAAAGAAAGAAAGAAAGAAAGAAAGGAAGGAAGGAAGGAAGGAAGGAAGGAAGGAAGGAAGAAAGAAAGAAAGAAAGAAAGAAAGAAAGAAAGAAAGAAAGAAAGAAAGAAAGAAAGAAAGAAGTTTGTCCTCTCCACATTGGCCTGTCCTTGTGTGTTGTAGGGAATGCCAAAGATGTGATCAATTTTCCAGGATGTCAGGAATTCAGCAAGTTGTCTAGAGCAATAGGCAGGGCCATTATCAGTTTTTAGGACCCAAGGCACTCCTATTGCCTACATGGCCAACTTAAGGGCCTTAATCACATGGGAACTTTTTGTCCAGCAAGGGCCAGAGCATAGACATAAGATCAGATGTCTACTATTATGAGCACATAGAGGAGGTTCCCAAATAGAGGGTAATGAGTAATGTCTATCTGCCCTATTTGACTGGGTAATAGGCCTCTGGGATTCATGCCCCTCATCTCCGATTGAAGGGGCCCAAGGAGGGGCACAAGGGGCAGAGGAATGGCCAGATGTTTACACTGAGACATTGAGAGCCCTGGGATGCATTTGTGAAAGCTCTGTGGGTACAGGTGAAATTGTTGGTGCAGCATTTGGACGTCTTCCAGGAGCTCAAGATCCACAATCATAATCATGCCATCCATTAGATTATTCCCCCAAGCTAAGGCACCAGGGAACACCAAATGTGACCTAATGTGACAAATATACAAAGGATGGGCTTGTGGTCATTGTCAGGGAGAGGAGGTTCAGGTGTTCTTTAATTTGGAATAAAGGTAGTACATGGGCCACCTAAACTACATATTGGCTATCAGAAAAAAAAATTAACAACCTCATCCTGACATATCTCAAGGATCATTACTATCACCATTAGCTCTCACCACTGAACTGACCAGGCTTGAAGAAATACCTGGGTAACCTCCTCTTTGACAGGGCATTGTATCAAGATGCTATATCTGAGCTTGTTACTGTCAGAGAACGCAAGGATGACTATACACACACACTACTGAGAAAGAGGAGGGGATGCTATGGGGGTTAATCATGAAGGTGAGTGAAGGGAAGGTAGAGAGTCACCTGTCCTAGGGTAGGTCATTGTCTAATGCCCCAATAATCCAGTCACCACTTCCTGAAAGCTAATTGAATCTGACCAGAGGGACTGTGAGTGCCTCAGTGAGAAAGGAAAAATGATTTTATCTGATTCTAAGTTGTAGGTCCTCCTGGCCACTACCTATGCCTTAAGGTTGAGGTCGATTCAAATTTGGAACTGATCCTCTAAAGGGCAAAGTAGACTTGGTGTAGCCAATCAGAGGGCAATCCTGCCAAAGTACACCCAATATGTTATTAAAAAAACCATAGGAGAGCCAGGCGTGGTGGCACACGCCTTTAATCCCAGCACTAGGGTCGCAGAAGCAGAAGGATTTCTGAGTTCAAGGCCAGCCTGGCCTACGAAGTGAGTTCCACAACAGCCAAGGCTACACAGAGAAAACCTATCTCAAAAAAACCAAAAAACAAGAAAAAAGTCAATAGGATTATAGCCAGCAGAGGTTTGAAGGAGCTATGTCCCTCCAGAGGCTCCAGAGAGAAAGATACCAGTTTGGTAACCTCTTGCTTGAGGAGCTCCTTTGCCTCTGTTATAAGCTTCATTTGTGAGAAGGCACTAGAGGGACCCTCTGGGAGGGAAAAAAAATTGGTGCATCTACTGGTCAGGAATAGGCAAGAAGGGTTTGAGCCACTTAACAGTCCTACAGAACTGTTGCAGCTCAGCCAGGAAGTATGGTTCCTTAATTTTGATGTCATATGATAGAGGCCAAATTTGTTTGGTAATGGAGAATCCCAAAAATGCATGAGGGGAAATACTTTGTGCGTTCTTAGGTACAAGCTTTAGATTGAGCCTAGCTAAATCTCTTATGAAAACAGAAGATATAGCCTGCCACTCACATCAATAAGGCCCCTTGCTGAAGCACTGCCTACCAATATCAACATGGCTTCAGGCTGCAGTACAGTTCAGCAACATATGCATGAATTTTGGAGGTGACACAGGTCATAGACATCAATGCAGTGCCCAACTTCAATACAAATAAATCCAAGCATGGCCCTAAGCAACGGCATAAACTCAGACATCACCAGGGTAGCAGTGCAGGCCATGTAGATCACTATGAATTCCTTTGGCAGCATGGCCTATGGACATCAATTTGGTTTCAGGCTATAGCACAGACCAAGGACATCTGCATAGCCTTAGGTACAAATATGTGGCAGAACGATTAACATGATCTCCAATGGGAAGAGGCACTTCTTGGCTGACCAATATTGTTTCTAATAATTTTTAAATACTTATACACAGAGGTAAGTGTAGGTCTCACTCCTTATCAAAGAACTTCTTTCTATAGCCTGACAAATTCAGAGGCAGATGCTCACAGGATTGAACACGGGGGTTCCCAGTGGAGGAGTTGGAGAAGGGACTAAAGGAGCTGAGGGGGTTTGCAGCCCCAGGAAGAGAGCAACAGTGTCAACCAGCCAAAAAAAACCCCAGAGCTCCTGGGGACTGGACCACCAACCAGAGAGTACACATAGAGGTACCCATGTTTTTGGCCACATATGTAGCAGAGGATGGCCTTGGTGGACATCACTGGGAGGAGTAGCCCTTGAGCCTGAGGGGGTTAGATGCCCCAGTATAGGGGAATGGTGGGAAGATGGGAGTAGGTGAGTGGGTGGGTGAGCACCCTCATAGAGGCAGGGGGGCGGTGGCATAGGGGATTTTCAAAGGGGAGACCTGGAAAGGGGAAAACATTTGAAATGTAAATAAAGAAAATATCCAATAAAAATGTAAAAAAAAAAAAAGAACTTCTTATTTATTTATTTATATATTTATATTTCCAACATATAAAGAATATTACATAGAGGCACAACTGGCAAAAACACAGAGAATACATGACTGTGGCATTTCCAGTCACAGTTGCTGCATCTACAGTGCCACCACTGTACCTAAGACACAGTCATGGAAGAGAGAACAAAAACTATCAAAACCAGAGAACCAGCATCTTGCTATAATACAGTGTCTTCTATACATGACATGGAAATAGCACCCATGAACTCTAAACCTCTAGATATCTTATAAATATAATAAATTTATGTTAGCTTAGGAAAATGGCAAACAATGGCACTATAAGAGAATGAATCATTTTTCTAAAGGTTTAGGCCTCTGATAGATTATCCAATGCCAAGTTGTCATCTCTAAACACATGGACATACTATCAACACTAACTGTACTCAATATAGTGTGTGTGTGTGTGTGTGTGTGTGTGTGTGTGTGTGTGAAGATAACAATTAAAGAATTGTTAATGAATTTGAGAGGCAGTTAAGGAGACACAGAAGGAATTAGATGGATAGAGGAGGAAGTGGAAATGATATAAATACAGTATGCATGCATAAAATTCCAGTAAAAATGGCTATCTTGCCTAAAGCAATCTACAGATTCAATGCAATCCCCATCAAAATTCCAAATCAATTCTTCACTGAGATAGAAAGGGCAATTTGCAAGTTCATCTGGAATAACAAAAAACCTAGGATAGCAAAAACTCTTCTCAACAATAAAAGAACCTCTGGTGGAATCACCACGCCTGACCTCAAGCTGTACTACAGAGCAATTGTAATAAAAACTGCATGGTACTGATACAGAGACAGACAGGTAGATCAATGGAATAGAATTAAAGACCCAGAAATGAACCCACACACCTTTGGTCACCTTATCTTTGACAAGGGAGCTAAAACTATTTAGTGGAAAAAAGACAGCATTTTCAACAAATGGTGCTGGCACAACTGGCAGTCAACATGTAAAAGAATGGGAATTGATCCATTCCTATCTCCTTGTACAAAGCTCAAGTCTCAGTGGATCAAAGACCTCCACATTAAACCAGAGTCACTGAAATTCATAGAGGAGAAAGTGCGGAAAACAATTGAAGATATGGGCACAGGGGTAAAATTCCTAAACATAGCACCAGTGGCCTGAGCTGTAAGATCACAAATCGGCAAATGGGACCTTATAAAATTGCAAAGCTTCTGTAAAGCATAAGATACTGTCAATAAGACAAAAAGGCCACCAACGGATTGGGAAAGAATTTTTACCAATCCTAAATCTGATAGGAGGCTAATAGCCAATATTTACAAAGAGCTCAAGAAGCTGAACTCCAAAAATTCAAATAACCCCATTAAAAAATGGGGTACAGAGCTAAACAAAGAATTCTCAACTGAAGAATGACAAAGAGCTAAGAAGCACCTTAAAAGAATGTTCGAAATCCTTAATCATCAGAGGAATGCAAATCAAAACAACCCTGAGATTCCACCTCACACCAGTCAGAATGGCTAAGATCAAAAATTCAGGTGACAGCAGATGCTGGCGTGAGTGTGGAGAAAGAGGAACCCTCCTTCATTGCTGGTGGGATTGCAAGCTTGTTCAACCACTCTGGAAATCAGTCTGGTGTTTTTCTCAGAAAACTGGACATAGTACTACTGAAAGATCCAGCAGTACCTCTACTTGTCATATACCCAGAAGATATTCCAACTAGTAACAAGGACACATGCTCCACTATGTTCATAGCAGCCTTATTTATAATAGCCAGAAGCTGGAAAGAACCCAGATGTCCCTCAACAGAGGAATGGATACAGAAAATGTGGTACATTTACACAATGGAGTACTACTCAGCTATTAAAAACAATGAATTTATGAAATTCTTGAGCAATTCTGGAGGATATCATCCTGAGTGAGGTAATCCAATTACAAAAGAAGTCACTTAATATGTACTCACTGATAAGCGGATATTAGCCCAAAAACCTAGAATACCCAAGATACAATTTCCAAAACACAAGAACATCAAGAAAGACCAATGTGTGGATACTTCATTCCTCCCTAGAATAGGGAATAAAATATACATGGAAGGAGGTGCAGAGATAAAGATTGGAGCTAAAATGAAAGGATGGACCATCCAGAGAATGCCCTACTCGGGTGGTCCATCACAAAATCAGCCACCAAATGCAGACACAACTGCATATGCCAGCAGGATATTGCTGAAAGGACCCTGATATAGCTGTCTCTTGTGAGGCTTTGACAGTCCCTGACAAATACAGAAATGGATGCTAACAATCATCTATAGGGCAGAACACAGGATCCCCAATGTAGGAGCTAGAGAGAGTACCCAAGAGCTGTAGGGGTCGGAAACCCTATAGATGGAACAACAATATAAACTAATCAGAGCCACCAGAGCTCATGTCTCTAGCTGCATATGTATTAGAAGATGGCCTAGTTGACCATTATTTGCAAAGAAAGGCACTAGCTCTAGCAATGTTTATATGCCCCAGTATAAGGGAATGCCAGGGCCAACTAGTGGGAGTGGGTGGGTAGGGGAACAGGGCGGTGAGAGGGTATAGGGGACTTATGGGATAAGACTTGAAATGTAAATAAAGAAATTATCTAATGAAAAGAAAAAAAATTTTAAAGTATCAGAATGAAGAGTGATAAGTAATTTTAAAAAAAAGAAAAAGAAAAAAACCTAGGATAGCAAAGACTCTTCTCAACAATAAAAGAACCTCTGGTGAAATCACCATGCCTGACCTCAAGATGTACTACAGAGCAATCGTAATAAAAACTGCATGGTACTGATACAGCGACAGACAGGTACATCAATGGAATAGAATTAAAGACACAGAAATGAATCCACACACCTATGGGCACCTGATCTTCAACAAGGGAGCTAAAACCATCCAGTGGAAAAAACACAGCATTTTCAACAAATGGTACTGGCACAACTGGCGGTTATCGTGTAGAAGAATGCGAATTGAATCCATTCTTATCTCCTTGTACAATGCTCAAGTCTAAGTGGAACAAGGAACTCCACATAAAACCAGAGACACTGAAACTTATAGAGGAGAAAGTGGGGAAAAGACTCAAAGATATGGGCACTGTGCAAAAATTCCTGAATAGAACAGCAATGGCTTGTGCTGTAAGATCAAGAATTGACAAATGGGACCTCATAAAATTGCAAAACTTCTGTAAGGCAAAAGATACTGTCAATAAGACAAAAAGGCCACCAACAGATTGGGAAGGCATCTTTACCAATCCTAAATCAGAATGGGGACTAATATCCAATATATATAAAGAACTCAAGAAGGTGAACACTAGAAAATCAAATAACCCCATTAAAAAATGGGGCACAGAGCTAAACAAAGAATTCTCAACTGAGGAATACCGAATGGCTGAGAAGCACATGAAAAAATGTTCAACATCCTTAATCATCAGGGAAATGCAAATCAAAACACCCCTGAGATTCCAACTCACACCAGTCAGAATGGCTAAGATCAAAAATTCAGGTGACTACAAATGCTGGCGTGGGTGTGGAGAGAGAGGAACACTACTCCATTGTTGGTGGAATTGCAAGCTTGTTCAACAACTCTGGAAATCAGTATGGCGGTTCCTCAGAAAATTGGACATAGTACTTCCAGAGGATCCTGCAATACCTCTACTGGGCATATATCCAGAAGATGTTCCAACTGGTAATAAGGACACATGTTCCACTAGTTCATAACAGCCTTATTTATAATAGCCAGAAGCTGGAAAGAACCCAGGTGTACCTCAACAGAGGAATGGATATAGAAATTATGGTACATTTACATAATAGAGTACTACACAGCTATTAAAAACAATGAATTTATGAAATTCCTGGGCAAATGGATGGATCTGGAGGGTATCATCCTGAGTGAGGTAACTCAATCACAAAAACCTCATATAACATGTACTCACTGATAAGTGGATATTAGCCCAGAAACATAGATTACCCAAGATACAATTTGCTAAACACATGAAACTCAAGAAGAATGAAGATCAAAGGGTGGAATCTTTGCCCCTTCCTAGAATGAGAAACAAAGCACACATTGAAGGAGTTACAGAGATCAAGTGTGGAGCTGAAACAAAAGGATGGACCAAACATTGACTGCTGCAGCCGGGGATCCATCCCATAATCAGCCACAAAACACAGACACTATTGCATACGCCAGCAAGATATTGCTGAAAGGGCCCTGATATAGCTGTCTCATGTGAGGCTATACCAGTGCCTAGCAAACACAGAAGTGGATGCTCACAGTCAGCTATTAGATGGAACACAGGGTTCCCAAGGGAGGAGCTAGAGAAAGAACCTACGGAGCTGAAGGGGGCTCCATCCCTATAGGTGGAGGAACAATATGAACTAACTAGTACCCCCAGAGCTCGTGTCTCTAGCTGCATATGTAGCAGAAAATGGCCTAAATGGCCATCAATGGGAAGAGAGGCCTCTTGGTCATGCAAACTTTATATGCCCCAGTACAGGGGAATGCCAGGGCCAATATGTGGGAGTGGGTGGGTAGGGGAGCAGGGCAGAGGATGAGAGAGGGTTTAGGGGACTTTCAGGATAACATTTGAAATGTAAATAAAGAAAATATCTAATAAAAATTTAAAAAATAAAAAAATAAACACAAAAAGAACATATGTTCCACTATATACATAGCTGTCTTATTTATAATAGCCAGAAGCTGGAAAGAACCCAGATGTCCCTCAACAGAGGAATGGATACAGAAAATTTGGTACATTTACACAATGGAGTACTATTCTGCTATTAAAAAAATGAATTTATAAAATTCTTGGGCAAATACATGTATCTGGAGGATATCGTCCTTACTGAGGTAACCCAATCACAAAAGAAGTCATTAAATATGCACTCACTGTTAAGTGGACATTAGCCCAGAAACTTAGAATACCTAAGATACAATTGATAAACCACAAGAAAATCAAGAAGGAAGACCAGCATGTGGATACTTCATTCCTCCTTTGAATAGAAAACAAAATACCCATGAAAGGAGTTACAGAGACAAAGATTGGAGCTAAGACAAAAGGATGGACCATCCAGAGACTACCCCACTGGGGGAATCTATTTCATAATCAGTCACCAAACTCAGACAATATTGCATAGGACAGCAAGGAAGGGATCCTGACATAGCTGTCTCGTATGAGGCTATGCCAGTGCCTAGCAAATACAGAAGTGGATGCTCACAATCATCTATATGATGGAACACAGGGCCCACAATGGATATGCTAGAGATAGAACCCCAGGAGTTGAAGGGGTCTTCAACCCTATAAAAGGAACAACAATATGAACTAAGAACCCCCAGAACTTGTGTCTCTAGCTGCATATGTAGCAGAAGATGGCCTAGTCGGCCATCATTGGGAAGAGAGGCCCCTTGGTATTGCAAAATTTATATGCCCCAGTACAGGGGAACACCAGGGCCAAGAAGTGGGAGTGGGTGGGCAGGGGAGCAGGGCAGGGGGAGGGGAGAGGGAACTTTCGGGATAGCATTTGAAATGTAAATTAAGAAATTATCTAATAAAAAAGTTGTTTGATATAAAACAATTGAGCAGTCTTATGTAGATACTTGTCTACAGCAATACTGAAAATACATATGTTTTTCTGAATATAAATTTTAAACAACTCCAAATATATTAACTGTATGATATTTTTAAATAATTTATCACTATTAGATTTTTTAAATATACGTGAATAGAAAAATTCTGTTTGTATATTTGTTTTGTTTTGTATTGTTTTGTTTTTAGTAGCGCTGATTATAATCAGGAAAGTTCCTGATAATTTGGGATGGTGTACAGTCACCTTTCTCCTCTTTTTCTGCTAAAAAGTGAGCTCCAGTCAAGTAAAAGCCAAGTTCATTATCTGAGTATGGAATGACTACGCATCTTTCCATGCTTTTTGGCTTTCTTATTGGTGCTATTTTTTACTTAGTTTGACTTGTTGTCTTTAAATTTTACCTTCTCATAGGTACAGGAAATAGTGATCAGTGGCCATAATTGGTCTCCACTAGAGATCCCTGTAGTTAATTGGTCCGAGAGAGGTCCTAATTAATTACTTTGCCTTACTTAGCGAGTTATACAGTATCTGGATTCCTCTGGGATGCTGGGCACTTGAATCCCAGGGATTGCAGGGGGATATATGCAGGGATGGTGCAGATAGGTGATGAGTAGAGAGTCTGCTAGTCCTGTATCTGCAAATAAAATGAAGGTGAGCAGGATCATCAATCAGAAACTTGGACTCAGCCTCAGGAGAGCTAAGTTTAGTCAAGAAAATAAGCAGGTGTGTTTCTGTGAATCTACATGATTTCCAGCATGATACAGGACAGTTTTTCAGGTATGATAACATGCTTCTATTCTCTGTCTTCCAAGACTTCATCATACTGTAAAACTATTTGTCTCATGGTCCTCATGTAACCTCTTTCATATTGCTGGGTACATTACAATTTTATTGGTCATATTTTTTCTTTCAGTATTATACCATTTAATCACAAGAGCAGCCCTGAGAGATGAAGTTCACTGCTGTTGTGATGGCGGGTAGTTTGCTATACTTTATCCTGTGGGAACTTAACAAACTCTTAAAAATATCATCTCCATGATAATTTTATCTTCATGAGTTCACAAACATCTGTGTTACTGGTATTGTATGATATTACCCCTAAATGCAGTCTATCAAAGGAGGCATTTATATCATCTAGGTGATCAAATAAGCATAGAATAAGAGCTACTCATCAAAATTCAGTGATTCTAAAGAATACAAGATGATACACAGCTGTAGCAAATGTTAGAAACATATTTATTGTGATTTCCCTGTGCTGTTTAATTTGAGAACTGTGGTTTAACATCTAAAGAAGGTATAAAGCCCATTGGCCCATTAGTGGTAACAGCTGATGGTTGTTTCTCTGGATTCTGATCTTTGTTTGCACACATAACACAAAGGCGCTGTTCGTTTACTGGAGAAGCAGAAACTGGACTTGCTGACACATTCCTTTCATTCCAGTGCGCAGGAAGGAGAGTCTGAAGTCTCTCTTTAAGCAAGGCTGAGTTACACAAGAAGAGCATCTTTTTAAATGGTGCATGACATTTTTTGCTATATTGTTTTCGGGCTGTAATGTTTATCCACTATGCCTTAAGTGTGCAAGCTCTGAATGCAGCTGGACTAAACACTGTCAGTCTGTGGAGAGGCAAGCATTCACCCTAGGTTGTAACATTTCAGAAATCTTACTGAGATCTAAAGATGTTTCTCCTGTTTTGTTATTTTGAGATGCATCATAGATTCAAATTAGCCAGTGTTGTCAAGGATCAGTGTGTGTGTGTGTGTGTGTGTGTGTGTGTGTGTGTGTGTGTGTGTGTGTTTTCCCATGCATACGTCTTCTATAGAGATTAACATTGGAATCCGTGAGAACAATAGAAGTTAGAGAGTTGTATCTAAAGCAGAAGATGCAAACTTTTTGTATGAAGAAAAATATTTTTTCGCCTAAATCCTTCCTCTGATTGTATGAAGCTCATCACGTGATGGAGTGTTTATTTTTTACTCAAAATCCACATATTTTAATGACATTTAGAAAATATCTGCATATCTGGATATCAACTAAATTTATTTAAAAACTAGCATTAGGCTTAACCCATTTTATTCATAAATTAAATTAACCATAATATATAAATTATATTTATACATAGAATAAATGTCTGAGGAATAACCCAAGTGAAAATACAGAGTAATTTTGTTGCTTCTTCATTTTATAATTTATGAACATTTCATCCTGTGTTGCACATCATAATCAATTACATTTTGAGGACTAAAGCCTATGCATATGATATGTAGTCATTGGCACTTCTGAGAAGTGAAACCAATGGTTAACACTGAAAACATATGTTAGATCTCTCACACTCATTATAGAGTGTAAAATTTAGTGTTAAGTATTCAAGTATTTATATTTAAATGGTAATTTTTCTACCATTGAGGTTGAACAAATCTGTATCGGTTTGAGCTGCAGGTAAAAAATTTTCCCTGGCCAAAGACATGCAACATGATAGGTATTGGCCCTGGTTGGAGATTATGAATGATTGTAAATAACCAAATAGAATGAAGGCATTTGTAACTTTTCCTGCATAAACTTTACAATTGATAGGAAGATAGTTAAAAGCCATAATGAAACTATTAAGTACATGTGATGTAAGTATGGGATGCCATGAAGCACGGTTGCAGGTATCACATAGTACAGGAGGACAGGGTAAGTTTAGTTGTGTATGTGATAAGCAATAACCGTTACATATGAGTGAGGATGAACCAGAAGAAAGGGAAACAGAAGGGAGGAAGTGAGAGGCAGAAAACAAGCAACTCTAAAATGTGGGTTGTGAAGAGATTGACCCCAGCATTGAATGATAAAAGGAAAACATTTGGGACCCTGTGGGATGTACAACTTTCACCTGTGAGATAACAAAAGAGCATTTGTGTCCCTCATAGGAGCCTTGTTCTTATCCTCATAGCAAGAGTGCTAATCTGAATAATTAATCAAAAAATGTGAAGGAACTTCTCTGTTAAAATGCTACAGAGTAAATGAAGCACGTTGAAGGAGAAGAGAAGGATCAGGAGACAAGAGAAGATGGGTGTGAACTGAGTCTGTTACTATATTCCAATAAAGACAAAGGTGTGGTCCTGATAAATGTTCAAAACCTCACAGAGAGGAATGGATGGAATAGGAGAATGGGGAAGAGACTTTGTAGAGTATGCAACAGCAGTTCAAGTTAAGGAAAGAGTGAATGGATCTAAAATCACAGATTTCTGTGAAAATCAAATTGGTTTTTGCAGTTCCATGGGAGACTGGAATAGTAGGGGAACAAGGAATGCTTCAGAAATAATAAAATGACACCATGAATTTCAATTGGGGCGTTGAGCTTCATGCCTGTCATATATGTAATGGAAGGAAGATGATTGGTTAACAGTGAAGCAGAAATCTGTATGTTACAGGGACATGCAGGTCAGATTTTAAAATTGTAATATAACACATTGCATTATATGAGATTTTCTTAAAATATATATTAAATCGTTTTGACAACATTTAGCCAAATTCATTAAAAATATCAAAGTATAAAATTGCACAGACCAAATTACAAACAACAGGAAGAAGAGAAGGATCAGGAGACAGGAGAAGATGGACATGAAATTGAAGCAACAGAGAAAAATTAATTCACTTTTTCATCTCAGTACAAGTGCATAGAATTATTTAGAAAAGAATTAGAGATGCAAATATTTTAAAGAAAAGTTAGGAAATATCATTAATAATTTTAATGAGTACAGACATTTGGTATTTTGAAATTATAATTTCTACTAATGTGGTCAGATCCATTGTTGTAGAATATGTTCCCTAGATATATGTTGAGTTTTTGTTTGTTTGTTTTTTTTAAGAATCTGATGAATTCTCATTAGGATACTGGAGAGGAAGAATGATAAAGAACAACCAAACTCTCTTCACCCAGTTCCTCCTCCTGGGACTGCCCATCCCCGCAGAGCACCAGCACCTGTTCTTTGCCCTGTTCCTGGCCATGTACCTCACCACTGTCCTGGGGAACCTCATCATCATCATCCTCATTCTTCTGGACTCCCATCTCCACACACCCATGTACTTCTTTCTCAGCAACTTGTCCTTCTCTGATCTCTGCTTTTCCTCTGTCACAATGCCCAAGTTGCTGCAGAACATGCAGAGCCAGGACACATCCATCCCCTATGCAGGTTGCCTGACCCAAACGTACTTTTTCGCTCTTTTTGGAGGCCTGGAAATCTTCCTCCTTGTGATCATGGCCTATGATCGCTATGTGGCCATCTGCCTTCCCCTTCACTACACCAGCATCATGAGCCTCAAGCTCTGTGTGTGTCTGGTGCTGCTGTCCTGGCTGATTAGTATGCTGTATTCCATGTTGCACACTCTACTCTTGGCTAGGTTGTCATTCTGTGAAGACAATGTGATCCGCCACTTCTTCTGTGACATATCTGCCCTGCTCAAGTTGGCCTGCTCTGATATTTATATAAATGAACTAATGATATTTATCTTGGGAGGGCCCCTTATGGTCATCCCATTCTTACTCATTGTTGTGTCCTATGTACAAATTGTCTTCTCTATTCTAAAGGCTTCATCTACTCAGGCCATCTACAAGGTCTTCTCTACCTGTGGCTCCCACCTGACTGTGGTGTCACTGTTCTATGGGACAATTATTGGTCTTTACTTATGTCCATCAACTAATACCTTTACAGCAAAGGAGGCTTCTAGTGCCATGATGTACACAGTGGTGACTCCCATGCTAAACCCTTTCATCTACAGCCTGAGGAACAGAGATATAAAGGAGGCCCTTATAAAAGCTCTTATCAAGAAAATACCTTTATAATGGCAACTCTGGAATTTTTACTTTATCTAGTGAATATGTTGCTATTAATATTGCAAAATGTATCCTTCCTAGGAAACCCACATACAGGACATACTACATAATATTCCCATCTCTAAAAGGGTGTTTAAAAAGTAGTTTGATTGGGAAAGGGGACCTTGCAGATTCAGTGAAGCCAACCTCTGCCTTTAATGTGTGATTCTCAATAATCATTAAGTAAAAGCCAATGTTTTATCAGATTCTATTCCTTACATTCTTTTTATTATTATGGAAAATAGATTCTTTTCTCATACCATACATGCCATTCATAGTTTCCCCTTTCTCCACACCTCTATGCTTCTTCCCCAAATATACTCCTTCCTTTGCTCTTCTGAAAAGAGTTGGCCTCCAAAAAGGACAACTAAACACCACAAAACAAGATACAGTAAGAAAATATAAAAGCCCTCAAATCAAGGATGGCTAAGACAACACAATAAAAGGAAAGGTCTCTTAAGATCTAGGAAAAGACTCAGAGATAAACCTGATCCCACTGTTTGGAGTCCCAGAAAAACACCAAGCTAACAGCCCTAACATAGACAGATGACCTAGTAGAGACCACTGCAGGATCCCTGCTTGTCTTTCAGACTTTGGGAGCCCTTGTGAACCATTGCTTAGTTGATAGTGTGGGACTGTGTTCTCCTGGTATATTCCATCCCCTTTGATTCCTATGATCTTTCCTCACCCTCCACAGAGTTCCCCCATCTCTGAGGTGAGGAACCCAGTGGAAATGGCCAAGTTAAACTCTTTCTACATAATGTTTGGGTATAGATCTCTGCCTCTGCTCCCATTTGATTCCAGAAGAATTCTGTCTAATAACGACTGTACTGGTGTGCTAGCCCTAAGCCCCTTAGCATGGTAGCTGGGCGTAGGAGGTAAGGAGTGGAATCAATGATATAACCCCCAGGGACCAGGTGAGAAATAGAAGCAAACTCATTTATTGAAGTAGTAGGGAGTGCCTTTATGCCCTGTGCTCATGTCTCCTCAGTCTATAACTGCTTGTTCCATGTAGCTGGCACCAGTCAATTGACTGCTCTTGTCACAAGCTCTATCTTTGTTCATCCCCATGGTGTCAGGCAGGTTCTGGGGTTCATAAATGTGGAAGCACCTGCTGCACATGCGTGGACCATTGCAGATTACTAGTCAGAATATTCTGACTCACTCCTTCTACATACCACCCTTTTGATTTTAAAAGTTTGCAGCTGGGGCTGGTGAGATGGCTTAGTGGGTAAGAGCACCCAACTGCTCTTCCAAAGGTGATAAGTTCAAATCCCAGCATCCACATGGTGGTTCACAACCATCCGTAACGAGATCTGGTGCCCTCTTCTTGAGTGTCTGAAGATAGCTACAGTGTACTTACTTACATATAATAAATAAATAAATCTTTTTTAAAAAAAAGTTTGCAGCTCAGTGGGAGTGGAGTTCTATGCTCTGACCTTGTTGACACCAACTCAGGGGCCAACCAGCATAAGGAACTATGCCTGTCTTAGGTTGCCCCAGATATTGGGGCCATTCTAGTCATTGACTACAGGTTTTGGAAGATCAGACTCTCTGGAAACCATTCCCAAGTAGAGCAGGACAGCCTATTGGGAGGCCTTTATATCTATGAGAACCACCACTCTATAACCTCAGGAGGGGTGCCCTGTTCAGGGCCATCAACACTTGGAGCATGGTCTTAATGATGGAACACTGGAGTGACATATGCTGCATAGGACACTTAAAGAGAAGGATTACTAACCGAATACCCCCTAATATTGTATAAATGTCCATCCAAAAGGGGTTAAACATTCTTTTCATTTGCTGGAGAGATGGCTCAAAGAATAAGAGTACTGACTGCTCTTCTGAAGGTCCTGTGTTCAAATCCCAGGAACGACATGGTGGCTCACAACCATCTGTAACAAGATCTGATGCCCTCTTCTGGAGTGTCTGAAGACAGGTACAGTGAACTTCCATATAATAAATAAATACAACTTTTTTTTTAAAAAAAAAGATTCTTCTCAGGTATTTACTTTAAAGTCTCATACTTTAGTGATAAAGCTCACTTCAAAGGACATAGCTAGAGGTCTAGTGAAGTTTAACTATTTGTTCCCTGAAGATTACAGAATAATTGAGGAACATGTTGGACCATGTCTTCTTTTTTCCCAATTATTATTAGATATTTTCTTCATTTACATTTAAAATGTAATCCTGAAAGTCCTGTAAACCCTCCCTCATACCAGTCAGAATAGCTAAGATCAAAAACTCAGGTGACAGGAGATGCTGGTGAGTATGTAGAGAAAGAGGAATACTCCTCCATTGCTGGTGAGATTTCCAGCTGGTACAACCACTCTGGAAATCACTTTGGCAGTTCCTCAGAAAATTTTACATAGGACTACCTGAGGACCCAGCTATACCTCTCCTGGGCATAAGCCCAGAAAATGCTCCAACATGTAATAAGGACACATGTTCCACTATGTTCATAGCAGCCTTATTCATAATAGCCAGAAGCTGGAAAGAACCCAGATGTCCCTCAACAGAGGAATGGATACAAAAAATTTGGTGCATTTAAACAATGGAGTACTACTCAGCTATTAAAAACAATGAATTTATGAAATTCCTAGGCAAATGTATGGATCTGGAGGGTATCATCCTGAGTGAGGTAACCCAATCACAAAAGAACTCACATAACATGTACTCACTGATAGGTGGATATTAGCCCAGAAACCTAGACTACCCAAGATACAATTTACTAAACAAATGAAACTCAAGAAGAATGAAGATCAAAAGGTGGACACTTTGCCCCTTCCTAGAATTAAGAACAAAGCTCACATTGAAGGAGTTACAGAGATCAAGTGTGGAGCTTAATCAAAAGGAGGGACCAACCAGTGACTGCTGCAGCCGGGGATCCATCCCATAATCAGCCACCAAACATAGACACTATTGCATATGCCAGCAAGATAGTGCTGAAAGGGCCCTGATATAGCTGTCTCGTGGGAGGCTATACCACTGCCTGGCAAACACAGAAGTGGAAGCTCACAGTCAGCTATTAGATGGAACACAGGGTTCCCAAGGAAGGAGCTAGAGAAAGTACCCAAGGAGCTGAAGGTGTCTTCAACCCTATAGGTGGAAGTATAACATGAACTAACTAGTACCGCCAGACCTCATGTCTCTAGCTGCATATATAGAAGAAGATGGCCTAGTTGGCCATCATTGGGAAGAGAGGCCCCTTGGTCATGAAAACTTTATGCCCCAGTACAGGGGAACACCAGGGCCAATATGTGGAAGTCGGTGGGTAGAGGAGCAGGGCGGGGATGGAGGAGGGTATAGGGAAAAAAACTTAAAAAAAAAAAAAAGAATGGGGGTAAGGAGTGTACACATACCAGGGTGAGGAGCAATGGACTGTGCTCTTCAGGTGTATTAGGATATCCAGGGTGTTTGGGGTTTTTTTGTTTTGTTTTGTTTTGTTTTGTTTTGTTTTGTTTTGTTTGTAGTATGAGAGCTAGGTAGCTAGGTTGTTGTGGTGTCATATTACATTGGCTTCTGTTGATTATGTTCTTGTGCTTCTCTTTTGCACTCTGGTTGTCTCTGATGTTGGCTGGCCTGTATATCCCAGGTTGGAGCAAGCCTGCCCAGACACAATTGGAGCTGTGTGTCCCAGATCAGAGCAGGACTCCTGGGAAGCATGTGAGCTGGGAGGTGCTGCCCTAGAGTGCAGGTGTAGTTATGGAGTGGAAGGAAAATAGACCTCTGATATGGGGGCAGAGCCACGACTGCTGGGCTTTCTGGGGTTTCAGCAGGTGGAGAGGTTGGGGTGGGGAATCTCACCTGTGTGTCCCAGGTTAGAACAGGCCTCCCAGGAGGCAGGAGGGGCTGTAGGGTGGGGGACAGTGAGCCAATCTAAGACTGCCAAGTTTGTGAAATTTAAGGGTAAGAGCCCAGTTAAGGTTAGACTGGAAGAGAGGCCCCTTGGTCATGCAAACTTTATATGCCCCAGTACAGGGGAACGCCAGGGCCAATAGGGGGGAGTGGGTGGAGTGGGTAGGGGAGCAGGGTGGGCGATGGGGGAGGGTTTAGGGGATTTTTGGGAGAACATGTGAAATGTAAATGAAGAAAATATCTAATAAAAATGGAAAAAAAAGAAAATATACAAAAAAAAGAGCCCGGTTAAGGTTAGACAAATGAGGATCAAAATTCCACAGGTTTGAAAGTTTGAGTTTTATTATTATGGACAGAATTTTTTCCAACTTATGACTGCCAAGTCATGAAATTATCCTGAAGGAATTATAAATGCTACCTATCTCCCTGTGAACAGTGGTAAACGCACACAACATGGACTTATAAAGTGATCTCATGTGTGTGAAAAGGGTTTGGATAATGGGAGTAGATACAATTAACATTTTTATAGAGAGATAAGACAAAATGATTGAACAGGCTAGAAACCTGGACTGCTTTCCCATAGGCTTGAAGAAGCCTTTAAAATGCCATCTGCTTTCCATATTACTGTGTTTTTCACGTATTGGCATATATAGAATGTTGGTGGATGAAGTTTAAATTTTTATAGAAGGTTATCTATCTGCTCTAAGTCCTCTGTCATGTAGAATTGAGAAGTCCTTGAAAGTCTTCCCAGAGTGTGTGGTTTTCTATGGTCTCATTCTGCTTAAAAACTACTGATGGGTGGGCTGCAGAGATGGCTCAGCAGCTAAAGGCTAGGTTCAAAAGCAAAAATATAAAAACGACTGATGTCTTTTGTGTAATTTTTTCTTAACTGAGACACATTAAAGTATTAACAATCAGAATAATGGTTGGTAAGCTGAGGTGGTTTTTAGTCATCTTTCTTCACTCCTCACCCCTAATAAATAGGCTCCAGTCAAGCCTGTTCATTACCCAAGCAGACAATGAGTATGCATCTTTTCATGCTTTTTTTCTTCTTGGTGCTACTATTTATTAGTTTTGTTAGTTTTCTTTGTTGTTCCTTTAAGGACTGTAGGAAGGTGTGATTGGTGATTATAATTGGTCTCCACTGTAGATCACTAAGGTAAATTGGTCCTAGAAAGAGCTTAGATAATTATTTTGTCTTTAATTTTTTTATACAGGATCTGGAATCCTCTGGGATGTGT
Source organism: Mus minutoides (assembly GCA_902729485.2). Taxonomy (NCBI): domain Eukaryota; kingdom Metazoa; phylum Chordata; class Mammalia; order Rodentia; family Muridae; genus Mus; species Mus minutoides. Next base: position 25,736 of record LR752000.1, on the reverse strand, counting down.
GACCCATAAGGCCTAGGGATGGCAGCAAGGGTTGTGGGCAGGGATGATATGAATAGGTGATGAGAACAGAGGCTGCTATTCCTGTGTCTGCAATTAAAATGAAGGTGAGCAGTATCATCAACCAGAACCTTGGACTTAGCCTCAGCAGAGCAAGTACATTCAGGAAAATAAGCAACTGTCATGCTGTGAGTCCACATGAATTTCCAGTGTGATGTAGGACAGTTTTTGAGGTATGATAACATTTTTCTTTTCTCTGTCTCCAAGACTGTGCCACACTGTGTAAGTATTTTTTCATGGTCATCATGTAACCCCTTTCATATTGATGGGCTCCTTACATTTTTTTTTTCTCTCAGAATCCTACCATCTCAGCACAGGATCAGACCTGTGAAGTGGGGTTCAGTGACGTACTGCTGAAAGGTTGTTCACTAGACTTTCACCTGTAGGGTCTTCACAGACTCTGAACACTTATGATGATCTATTTTATCTGTACAGTTCACAAATCTCTGTTTTACTGATATTGAATGAGAGTACTCCTAAGTGCAGTCCATCAAGGTGGCATTGATATCATTTATGTGTTCATATCAATGTACAGTAAGGGCTACTCGACCAATTCTGTGCTTTTACAGAATCCAAGGTGACAGAAAGATGTAGAAACGATTCACTTATGATTTTCATGTGCAGTTTCACTTGAGAACTATAGGCTTAACACGTAAAGAAGGTATGAAGTCCATTCACCCATCAGTGGTAGTAGTTGATCGTGATTTTTCTGAATTCTGATCTTTGCACATATGCATGTGAAACACAAAAGCAGTGTTCATTACAGGAGAAGCCAAAACTAGGCACAGTGGCACATTCATGTCATCGCAGTGTTCAGAACACAAAGGCATATTTGAGGTTGTGTAGTTGAGGCTGATCTGGGGCATATAAGGATAACATCGTTTTTAAGTTATGTTTGGTTTTTTCTTACATGGTTTCCCTTCTATAATTTTAATCCACAATGTTTAAGTGAATTCAGCTTAAACAAACACTGTCAATCTGAATTCAACTACATCAGACACTGTCAATCTGTGATGATACAAGCAGTCAGAATACATTACATCATTTCAGAGAAAATTGTTGAGGTCTGTTGACATTTCTTCTGTTTTGTCAGCTTTAAAAATCTGACAGATTCATTAGACAGAGTTGTCCAGAATCACAGAATTACATGTCTAGGGTGTGTGTGTGTGTGTGTGTGTGTGTGTGTGTGTGTGTGTGTGTGTTGTTATGTGTTGTGTGCCCATTCATGTGATTTGGGACACAGAATGAATAGTGTTAAAGACTGATAAGGGAAACATTTGAAGATTTTGGATTTTTTTCTGATAAAGTGGGAGCCAGTCAAGCAGAAGCCTTGATTGTTACCTAAACAAGTAATGAGTATGCATCCATCATGCTTTTTTGACTCTATTTTTGCAATTTCCTTGCTTTGTTTGTTTTTGTTGTTGTTGTTGTTGTTGTTGTTGTTGTATAAATTCTACCTTCCCATAACTGTAAAAAGGAGAGATTGGTGACTATAGTTTGTTTTCATTGGAGATACCTAAGGTAAATTGTTCCTTGTAAGGTCCTGGGTAATTACTATCTTTAATGAGTTATTCGGGATCTAGACTCCACTCAAATGCAGGACTCCTAAGGCCCAGGGATAGCAGCAGAGAGGTGTCTAAGTAGGGATGATGTAGACAGGTAATGAGAACAGAGGCTGCTAGTTCCTGTGTCTGCAAAAAATGAAGGTGAGCAGGATTGTGAAACAGAAGCTATGACTCATCACATCAAAGCTGGGGACACTCAAGAAAATAGGCAGTTGTCTTGCTGTTAATCCACATGAATTTCCAGAGTTATCAGGACAAGTTTTGGAGGTTCACAGATTTCTGACCAAAAAAACCCTGATTTTTTAACTAGGCTATGGCGGACTAAAGAGCTAAGAGAATGATGAATGGAGTAGAAATGGTAAAATGGACATATGGATCTCACTTGGGCCGTTTGAGCTTCTGATGCCTGCCATGCATGCAATGGAGGTAAGATGGTTAGTTAACAGAGGAACAGAAATCTGTATGTAACAGTGACATACACATCTGAGTTTGAAGTGGTAAAGTAGGCACTGGGTTATACGATATTTTCCTGAAGTTTTTTAAGAAACTATGATGGTAAAGTTTAAGCTAAATTCTTCAAGAATACCAATATACAAAATAACAGAACCAATTACAAATGAACATACAACAATTACCCAAGATGAGCAGGTAGCAGGAGAGAAAGGCATTAGTTCATTTTGTATCTCAGAAGAAATGGCATAAAAATGTCTAGAAAGGGGTGGGATATTGGAACCTATTAAAAGTTGAAAAATTATTAATAAGTGTAATGATTACAAACATTAGGAGTTATGAGATTATAATTAATGTCACTTGGAAGCAGAGTAAAATAGGCATAGGAGACAAATAGAGAGAGGAAACTAGATGGGAGAGAGTATGGGGAGGGAAATAGGGGGAGGGGGTTGAAATCTAGCATGAAGAGAGACAGGAAAGAGGGCCAGGGGGCCAAAAGAATAAATGGAAATCATCAGCTGGTGGGGGTGGAGGATAGGGGCTGTCTATATGACATGCCAGAGAACTGGGATGAGGGAGGCCCCCAGGAGTCTATGGAGGTGATTTTTAGCTTAGACTCCTAGAGTGGGCACATGAAACCTGAAGTGGCCACCTCCCATATCCAGGCCAAACCCCCAATGGAGGGATAAAAACAATCCATACACAAAACTTTTGACTCAAAATCTGTCCTCTCTACAAGAAATGCAAGGACAAAGATGGAACAGAGACTGAGCAAATGACCAACCAGTGACTGGCCCAATTTGAAACCCATCCCAAGGGCAGGCACCAATCCCTGACACTATTAATAATACTCTGTTATGCTTGCAGACAGGAGCCTAGCATAACTGTCCTCAGAAAGGCTCCACCAAGCAGCTGACTGAAACAGATGCAGAGACCCACAGCCAAACATTGGACACAGCTCAGGGAGTCTTATGAAAGAGTTGGGTGAAGGACCCTGGGCAGTGGAGAGTACAGAAGCTCCACAAGAAGACCAACAATCAACAACCTGGACACTTGGGGGCTCTCAGAGGCTGAACCACCAACCAAAATCCATACCCTGACTAGACATAGCCCACACCACGCTGCACATAGGTAGCAGATGTGCGGCTTAGTCTTTATGTGGTTCCTAACGCTGTTGGCTGTCTGTGGTTCAAATTTCCCTAACTGAGCTGCCTTGTCTGGCCTCCATGGAAAAAAATGCACAGTCCTGCAGAGACTTCAAGTGCCAGATTGGGGGATACCTAGGAGGGGAGCAAGGACTCCACACTCTTAGATGAGATGTGGAGGGGCAATGGGGGAGAATAGAACGGTCTGTGTAAGGTGAGTATCCAGAGGGGGGCAGAGATCTGGATCTAAAATTAATTAATTAATTAATTAATTAAGGAAAATATAATTGCTATGATGACTGGAAGATGCATTGTTGTAGAACATATGTCATAGATAAATGTTCATTTTTATTTTGAACTTTAAAGAACAATGATATTCACTCATTAGGATTCTTTAGAGGAAGAATGATAATGAACAACCAAACTGTCATCTCTCAGTTCCTCCTCCTGGGCCTGCCCATCCCCCCAGAGCACCAGCAACTGTTCTATGCCCTGTTCCTGGCCATGTACTTCACCACTGTCCTGGGGAACCTCATCATCATCATTCTCATTCTTCTGGACTCCCATCTCCACACACCCATGTACCTGTTCCTCAGCAACTTGTCCTTCTCTGACCTCTGCTTTTCCTCTGTCACAATGCCCAAGTTGCTTCAGAACATGCAGAGCCAGGACACATCTATCTCCTATTCCAGTTGTCTAACACAAATGTACTTTTTATTGGTTTTTGGAGACCTGGAGAGCTTTCTTCTTTTGGTCATGGCCTATGATCGCTATGTGGCCATCTGCTTCCCTCTGCATTACACCAGCATCATGAATCTCAAGCTCTGTGTGTGTCTGGTGCTGATGTCCTGGGTATTTAATGTGCTGTTTTCCATGCTGCACACTCTACTCTTAGCTGGATTATCATTCTGTGAAAACAACGTGATCCGCCACTTATTCTGTGACATATCTGCCCTGCTCAAGTTGGCCTGTTCTGACATTCATATTAATGAATTAATGATATTAGTCTCAGGAGGACTCACTATGGTCATCCCATTCTTACTCATTGTTGTGTCTTATGTACAAATTGTCTCCTCCATTCTAAAGATTTCTTCTGCTAGGGTTATACAAAAGATTTTCTCCACTTGTGGATCCCACCTGTCAGTGTTCTATGGAACAATTTTTGGTCTCTACTTATGTCCATCAGCTAATAACTCTACTGTGAAGGAGACTGTCATGGCCATGATGTGCACAGTGGTGACTCCTATGTTGAACCCCTTCATTTACAGCCTGAGGAACAGAGACATGAAAGAGGCCCTGATAAGAGTCCTATTCAAGAAGAAAATCTCTTTGTAGTGATTTTTACTTAAATTTAACCAGTAAATATAGTGATACTGATATTATAAAATGTACCTCTGAAATGAGACCCAAACTTAAGAACTTACTACATAATACTGCTATTTGCTAACTGGAGTTTTACACATGTAATTCTAGAAAACCATTAGGTAACAGCCACTATTTTATCAGATCTCCCTTACATTCTTGTTATACCAATATTTTGTGATGTTAGACAAATTTTTATTTTGACTGCAGTACACTTTTTTAATTATGAATAAATGATATAACATGATCCTATGTTAATGGTCAGTAAACTTTTTCTTTATTTTCCCTTTTATTTTTATTTATTCTTCTCTCATATAATATATTCCAAGTGCAGCCTCTTCTTCTTCCATTCTTCCAGCCTCCTCTCAACCTCCCCTCTCTCACAGATCCATTGATCCTCTGTTTTCCTTCATGGAAACAAACCAAACAGCATAACAAGATGCAATACAACTAGACACAATCCCACATATCAAGGCTGGATGAGGCAACTCAAGAGGAAGAAAAGGGTCCCAAGGCCAGACAAAGGAGTCAAAGATATCCCCATTCCCACTGTTAGAAGCCCCATAGAATCCCCAAGCTAAACAATCACTGCATGTGTGCAGGGGGCCTAGTACAGGCTCATGCAGGCTCTGTGATTGCTGCTTCAGTCTCTAGAAACCCCTGTAGACTTGCTTCATTGTTTCTGGGTGCCATGTTCTCATGTCTTCTATCCTTCAGGCTCCTATAATCTTTCCTCCCCCTGTTCCAAAGTGTGTCCTGAGCTCCACCTTATCTACATACACTGCCAGAGAAAGCTTTTCTGATGGTTATTGGGCTAGGCACTGATCTATCATTATAGCAGACTATCATTAGGAATAATTTCATTGACCTTTTTTTTTCTGTCAGTTGTATTTGCTTCTACCATAGGCCTCTGAGTTATACAGTTTCAGGCTCCTTGTCATGCAGGGAGTGTCCAGCATAGGTTTCCTCTCAGTTGATAGGGGATAATGCTAAAGAAGCCTTTTTTTTTTTTTTTTTGCCGTACACACTCACAAAATGCCATTGCCTCAGCACATCTTGTAGGCAGGACTTGTGTGGATTTTGTGACTTGGTTGGTGTCTCAGTCCCAGCACTAGAAGCCTTGCCTGGTTACAGAAGATGGCCAGTTTAAGTTAGTATCCTCTATTACTAGGACTCCTCACTAGGGTCACCTCATAGGTTCCAGGAGGTTTCCATTGCAGTAGGGTTCAACATCATTCCATAAATAGCCAAGTATTCTAGCTGTCTTCCCACTTACTCTTCCAACAACTCTCCCTCACCCACCTGATCCCTCATGTATCCCTCTCCATCCACCCACAGTCCGTCTGCAAAATATGTTCTATTATCCCTTTACAGGTGTTCCCCTTAAAGTTCCTCCTTACTTAGCCTGCAGATTGTAGTATGGTTATCCTTTACCTCACAACTAATATCCACATATATGGGAGTACATACCATGCTTGTCTTTCTGGGTCTGTGTGATGACTTTTTTCTAGATATAGCCATTTACCTACAAATTTTATGATGTCAGTTTTTACAGCTGAGAAGTACTCCATTGGATAAATGTACCACATTCTCTTTATCTGTTCTTTGATTGAGGCACATATAGGTTGTTTTCAGCTTCTGGACATTATGAATAAAGCTGCTGTGAATATAGTTAGTAAATGCCCTTGTGGGAAAATGTACAGTCTTTTGGATATATACCCAGGATTCTTATAACTGGGTCTTAAAGTAGATCAATTCCAAATTTTCTGAGGAACCACCAGACTGATTCCCATGCTAGCTGTCCAACTTTGCAGTCCCACCTGCAAGGGAACAATACTCCTCTCACTCCACATCCTTGTCAGCATGAACTGCCACTGACATTATTGATCTTAGCCATTCTGACAGGTATAAGATGAAATCTCAAAAAAGTTTTGATTTGCATTTCCCTGGTGGCTAGGAGTTGAACATTTCTTGAAGTACTTCTTGGACATTTGAGATTCCCCTGTTGAGAATTCTCTGTTCAGATCAGTACTCCATTTTTAAGTAGATTATGTTATTTGTAGATGATTCATTTCTTGAATTCTTTCTATATTTTGGATATTTTCCCTCTCTTAGATATAGAGTTCATGAAAATCTTTTCCCATTTCTTTAGGCTTCTATTTTGTCCAAACCACATAAAGATTCAACAAAGAAAGAGAATTAAAGACCATTTCCCTTAGGAACAATAATGCAGAAGTACTCAAAAAACACAAACTGAATCTAAAAAACACATCAAAACATCACCCATCATGATCAAGTAGACTTCATTCCTGAGACACGGGTTCAGCACACAAAAGTCAATGTAATCCACCATAAATAAAACTAAAGAAAAAAACACAGAATAATCTCATCAGATGCCAAAAGAGTTATTTATATGTCCTGGATAGATTAGTGACACAGGGACATATCTAAATATAATAAAGTATATTTACAGTGAGCCTATAGCCAACATCAAATTCAATGGAGAGAAACCCAAAGCAATTCCACTAAAATCAGGACCAAGACAAGGGTTTCCACTTTCTCCACATCTATTCAATATAGTGCTTGAAGTTCTAGCTAGAGGAGTAAGACAACTGAAAAAGATCAAGGGTATAAATTTGGAAAACCTAAAGTCAAAGTATCAGTATTTAGAGGTGATATGATAGTATAAATAAATGATAGTCAAAACTCTACCTGGGAACTCTGACAGCTATAAAACCACCCTTAGTGATGTGGCTGATATAATATTAACTTAAAAAAATCAGTAGCCCTCCTATATACAAATGAGAAATAAACCAAGGAAGAAATCAGGGAAACAACACTCCTCACAATAGTCACAAACAATATAAAATATCTTGGGGTAACAACAACCAAGCAAGTCCAAGAATTGTAAGGCCAACCTTTCAAGTCTTTGAAGAACTTGAAGAAGAGATCAAAAGAGGGAAAGATCCCCCATGCCCATGGATCAGTAGGATTAACATCATTGTATGAAGTTGGCAATGTTCCTTCTGTTTCCTGTTTCACTTTTGTGCAATAATTAGAAGAGTGTTGTTGTTAGATCTTCTTTGAAAGTCTAGTAGTATACTGAATTCAAACCTTGTGACCCTGGGCTTTTGGGGATTCTGGGGGTGTAAGAGTCTTTTAATGACTGCTTCTATTGCTTCTATTTTCTTAGAGTTTGTAAATCTATTTAAGCTGTTTGTCTGATCTTGATTTGGCTTTGGTGAGTAGTGTCTATTGAGACATATAGCCATTTCTCTTCATTTTTCACACTTTGTGGAGTACAAGTTTTTTTTAAGTATGACCTTATTGTTTCTTTGTATTTTCTCAGAATCTGCTGTTATATCCCACTTCTGATTTTGTTAATTTGGATATTCTCCTTCTCTGACTTTCGGTTAACTCAGATAAGGGTTTGTCTATCATGTTGATTTTCTCAAAGAACTAATTCTTTGTTTCACTGATTCCTTGTATTTCTCTCTTTCTTTCTGTTTTAATGATTTCTAACCTCAGTTGACTATTTATTTGGATATGGTTGCTTCATTTTTTTTCTAAAGTGGTGCTAACTTGCTAGCATGAGATTTCTCCAATTTCTTTATGTAGGCACTTAGTGCTATTAATTTTCCTTTTAGCACTGCTTTCATTTGGTGTTTCATTCCATATTGTGACCCGTAAGTTTGGGTATGGTATATATTCATTTTTATTGAATTCTGAAAAGTATTTTATTTCTTTATTTCTGCCTTGACACAGGAGTCATTCAGTGGACAGTTGCTGTGTTTCCATGAGTTTGTAGGCTTTTGGGGTTTTTTATTTTGTTTTGCTTTTTGGTTTGGCTATATATTTATTGAAATCTAACTATAATCTACAGTGGTCTCATAGGATACAGGGGATTGTTTCCATATTCATGTATCTGTTGAGACTTGCTGTGTGATGAAGTATTTGCTCAATTTTGGAGAATGTTTCATGAGCTTCCAAGAATAAGGTATATTCATTTTTGTTTGGGTAAAATGTTCTGTAGATAGCTGTTCTGTCTATTTGATTCATAACTTCTGATAGCTGCATTATTTCTGTTTAGCTTTTGTCTGAATGACTTGTCCATGAGTAAGGGTGGAATGTTTTTAGTTTCCCAATATTAATGTGTGAGGTTCAATATGTGATCTAGGCTTTTATGGTGTTTCTTTTACAAATATGAGTGCTTTTACATTTGAGGCATACATGTAAAGAACTAAAATATCATCTCTGTGGATTTTGAAGAGAATGAAGTATCTGGGCACAGGGGAAATTTTTCTGAACAGAATTCCAATGGCTTATGCTATATGATTGAGAATCAACAAATGAGACCTCATAAAATTGCAAATATTCTGTAAGGCAAAGGACACTGTCAATAGGACAAAACGGCAACCAACAGACTGGGAAAAGATCTCTACCAATCCTACATCCAATAGAGGGCTAATATCCAACATATAAAAGAACTCAAGCAGGTAGACTCCAGAGAGCTAAATAACCCATTTAAAAAATGGGCAACAGTGCTAAACAGAGAATTCTCAAATGAGAAAACCGAAAAGGCTGAGAAGAACCTAAAAAAAAAAAGAATGTTCAACATCCTTAGTCAATAGGGATATGCAAATCAAAACAACCCTGAAGTTTCACCTCACACCACTCAGAATGGCTAAGATCAAAAACTAGGGTGATAGCAGATGCTGGCAAGGATGTGGAGAAAGAGGAACACTCCTCCATTGCTGGTGGGAGTGCAAGCTGTTACAACCACTCTGGAAATCAGTTTGGCGGTTTTTAGAAAATTGGACACAGTACTACCTGAGGAGCCAGCTATACCACTACTAGGCATATACCCAGAAGATGCTCCAAAATGTAATAATGATACAAGCTCCACTATGTTCATAGCAGCCTTATTTATAATACAGAAATGTAGAGAGCTGCTCCCGAGCTGGTGATGTAGAGAGCCGTGCCCGAGCCGGTTACCTAGGAGACGCAAACAAGTTCAGTGCGCATGCGCTTGTGACAGAAACCACGTAAGTCACCGCCCATCCCGGGGCATAACTTGAGGTAATGGGCAGTCAGCCAATCCTGACGACACACGTCACACTGAGGTGTAATTAAGCAGAATTATTTCTAGGGATGCTTTCTCTTTCTCTTTCTCTTTCTCCACATGGTGTAATAAAGATATGCTTGTAGAAGGATTCTTTGTGTCCATGTCTCTTTCTTGCAGGCAAGGCGGTAACATGGGCATTTACACAGAAACTGGAAAGAACTCAGATGTCCCTCAACCGTGGAATGGATACAGAAAATGTGGTACAGTTACACAATGGAGTACTACTCAGCTATTAAAAACAATGAATTTGTGAAATGGATGAATCTGGAGGATATCATCCTAAGTGAGGTAGCCAAATCACAGAAGAACACACATGATATTCACTCACTGGTAAGTAGATATTAACCCAGAAACTCAGAATAGGCAAGATACAATTCCCAAACCACATGAAAATCAAGAAGGAAGACCAAAGTGTGAATACTTCAGTCCTTCTTAAAAGAGAGAACAAAATACCCATGGAAAGAGATACAGAGACAAAGTGTGGAGCAGAGACTGAAGGAATGACCATCCAGAGACTGTGCCACCTGGGGATCCATCCCATATANCCCAGAAACTCAGAATAGGCAAGATACAATTCCCAAACCACATGAAAATCAAGAAGGAAGACCAAAGTGTGAATACTTCAGTCCTTCTTAAAAGAGAGAACAAAATACCCATGGAAAGAGATACAGAGACAAAGTGTGGAGCAGAGACTGAAGGAATGACCATCCAGAGACTGTGCCACCTGGGGATCCATCCCATATACAATCACCAAACCCAGACACTATTGTGGATGCCAATAAGAACTTGCTGACAAGAGCCTGATATAGCTGTCTCCTGAGAGGCTCTGTCAATGCCTGACAAATATAGAAGTGGATGCTGACAGCCATCCATTGGACAGAGCACAGGGTACCCAATGAAGGAGATAGAGAAAGGACCCAAGGAGCTGAAGAAGTTTGCAGCCCCATAGGAGGAACAACAATATGAACTAACCAGTAGCCCTAGAGCTCCAGGGACTAAACCACCATCCAAAGAGTAAACATGGTGAGACCCATGGCTCCAGCTGCATATGTAGCAGAGGATGACCTTGTTGGACTTCAATGGGAGGAGAAGCCCTTGGTCCTGTGAAGGCTCTATGCACAGTGTAGGGAATTCCAGGGCTGTGAAGCAGGAGTGAGTGGGTTGGTGAGCAGGGAGGTGGGAGGGGATAGGTGGTTTTAGGAGGAAAAAACAGGAAAGGAGGTAACATTTGAAATGTAAATAAAGCCGGGCAGTAGGGGCACATGCCTTTAATCCCAGCACTTGGGAGGCAGAGGCAGGCAGATTTCGGAGTTCGAGGCCAGCCTGGTCTACAGACTGAGTTCCAGGATATCCAGGGCTATACAGAGAAACACATTCTCAAAAAAACCAAAAAGAAGATGTCTTAGTCAGGGTTTCTATTCCTGCACAAACATCATGACCAAGAAGCAAGTTGGGGAGGAAAGGGTTTATTCAGCTTACACTTCCATACAGCTGTTCATCACCAAGGAATTCAGGACTGGAACTCAAGCAGGTCAGAAAGCACTGGCTTGCTTCCCCTGGCTTGCTCAGCCTGCTCTCTTATAGAACCCAAGACTGCCAGCCCAGAGATGGTCCCACCCACAAGGGTCCTTTCTCCCTTGATCACAAATAGAGAAAATGCCTTACAGTTGGATCTCATGGAGGCATTTCCTCAACTGAAGCTCCTTTCTTTGTGATAACTCCAGATGTGTCAAGTTGACACAAAACTAGCTAGTACAGAAGAAGAAAAAGAAAAGAAAAAATGAAATGTAAATAAAGAAAACATCTAATAAAAAAATCTTCTAAGGAATATTATTTTGTTCAGCGTGTAGTCTCTGTTTACTTTAGTAACTGCTCAAACACTCCTCTGAGCCCCACAAAGAATAAGCTACACCAAACAAACAAGTTAACTTCCACCCATGAGTCTCTCTCCCACTTACTACGCTCAAAGTGTATTCATCTGTGATCAGCGACTACTAGTCATCTCTGTAGGTCACTGAGAGAAATGGCCCTGTAGAGGTCCTGGATAATTACTGTCTTTAATGAGCTACTTCATCACCTGGACTCCTCTGGGACTCACAGCCTCTTATTATAGAGATGCATTTCAGGGGATGTGTGAAATGTGGTGTAGACACTGCAGTGGACCACAGACCTGGGGACTTTCTGTGCCCACACTGAATAAAAAGAACGCGATCTTTTACCAGGATTTAGGAATCACCCTTGGCCATCCAAGGTAAATTATCTGAATAGTGAGTTATTCCTTTGCTGTCCTTTGAGCTTGAGAGTATTTCCTTTTTCTTCCTAGTTGCATATTCACAGGACAATCTTTTGGGTATGATAATATACATCTTTGTCATCTCTCTGAATTGTATTATTGTTATATAAATGAAGTATTTGTTTTGTGATAAATATTAATAAACATTTTAGTATCTTTGTGGTTTCTTACAATTACTCTTTCTTCAATTAGTTTCCTAAACCATATCATTTCAAGCTAATAACAGATCAAGGAAATTGAGTTGAACTATGTAATTTAATTTGGATTTCTGTGGGGAGAGATTCACTGTGTCCCAGGTTGATCTCAAACTCATAGGGATCTCCAGCCTCAGCCTTCCAAGTTCTGGGACATAGGTCTGCACTGCTACACAAGAATGAGCTATGTAGTCCTCCTGTTTTTAAGTCTCTTTCTCTCTGTCTCCTTTTTGTCTCTCACTCTGTGTGTCTCTGTCTCTCTGTCCTTCTGTCTCTATCTGTATCTCTCTATGTCTCTGCCTCTGTATCACTTTGTCTATGTAAAGGTCAGAGGATATCAGAACTCATGTATTTTTCTTATTGTTTGCTACCTGACCTCCAGTCTTCCAAGGATTATCTTATCTTCACCTTCCATCTTACACAGGAGCACGGGGATTACAGATACATGCTACCACACCCATTATATCATTCACAGGGGAAGCAGAATTTAAGAAACTGGGTTATGATTTTCCCTACATAATATTGAAACATGATTCTGAAGTATGCATCACTGAATGAAGCTGCATTAAATATCCATCAACAGAGTGAAGGTCTCTTCATCCTGAGGTAGTTGTGTGGTTGTATTGAACATTGGGCATGCTGGCCAAACACTATACAATTGGACTACATACATAGCCTCACATGTTTATTAATGCCCCTTTTCTGATTTCTTTCTCATCTTAAAACATGCTAGAATTCATTAGTCAAGACTGTGTAGAAGAAAACATTAAAAACAGAACAGAAAGGGTAATTTATTTAAAGGACACAGCCTACACAATGTTAGCAGCTGAGAGTCTAATACCTGCACAGTCAGCCTCAAGAGTCTCTAGAAAGAGTAGAGGCTAAAGTCTTGAGTCTTGAGACAAAATTTTTCTTTGGAAGACTTCACATTTTCTTGTATATTCTTTAACTTGTTTCATAGGAATTGTCATGTTATAAAGAGTTATTTGCTAGCTCTATTGACTTCAACATTGACAATATAGAAAATAATATTCCTACATCATGAAGAATTGACTGGCACTTGTCAAAACTTCTTATCAGGGCCTTAAAAAATATCCTTACCTTAATAGTATGTATGGATAAGGGAGAACTCAAGATAAAATTTGCATTTATGTCCATACCTTGTGCTGTTCTTATAGTTTCAATAATTTATAAAATTATTACCACATTGATTTTCCTACATCAATATCAATGATATCCTTTGTATGTGCTTTTAGTTATAATAATTACTAAAAACAACCATATACTTATGCTCTCAGTGTTTAATAAATACAAAATTACCTCTCTAAACTTGATCACATAGTGTCAAGTTTTAGAGTGGTCAAGTAAAGTAAGTTTGAATTCTGAAAAGCTTAAAGAAGTATGCATATTCTAATATATAAAAATATATATTAGATAGATGGATAGGTAGAAAGCAATTCAATTCATATAGGACTAACAGGTAAATCCAAGAAAAACAAATCAGTTTCATGCCAAGACTAAATAGAAGAAATTTTTAGGAAATAACTGTCTGGTGAACTATGCTAAAGAGAATTTAATAAGTCCTTAGTGGTTATTAATAAAGACATGTTGATTTGAACGACATACTAATTGTGATATTGTTATAAAGCATGTAAATTTGTTATATCTTCTCAATGTTTGATGAATTTGAAATATATTCACCTTCATTGGAAATGTTAACTGCTACTATTTTTTCTGAAAAGGCATTTGTGTAAACAAATGACTAGAAGAAACCAAACTGTCATCTCCCAGTTTCTTCTCCTGGGCCTGCCTATCCCCCCAGAGCACCAGCAACTGTACTATGCCCTGTTCCTGTCCATGTACCTCACTACTGTCCTGGGGAACCTCATCATCATCATCCTCATTCTTCTGGACTCCCATCTCCACACACCCATGTACTTGTTTCTCAGTAATTTATCCTTTGCTGACCTCTGCTTTTCCTCAGTCACAATGCCCAAGTTGTTGCAGAACATGCAAAGCAAAGTTCCATCCATCCCCTATGCAGGCTGCCTGGCACAAATATACTTCTTTCTGTACTTTGGAGACCTTGGAAATTTCCTCCTGGTGGCCATGGCTTATGATCGCTATGTGGCCATCTGCTTCCCCCTACATTACATGAGCATCATGAGCCCCAGGCTCTGTGTGAGTCTGGTGGTGCTGTCCTGGGTGCTGACCACCTTCCATGCCATGCTGCACACCCTGCTCATGGCCAGATTGTCATTCTGTGAGGACAATGTGATCCCTCACTACTTTTGTGATATGTCTACTCTGCTGAAAGTGGCTTGTTCTGACACCCATGATAATGAATTAGCAATATTTATCTTAGGGGGTCCTATAGTTGTACTCCCTTTCCTTCTCATCATTGTGTCTTATGCAAGAATTGTTTCCTCCATCTTCAAGGTCCCTTCTTTTCAAGGCATCCGTAAAGCCTTTTCTACCTGTGGGTCTCACCTGTCTGTGGTGTCACTGTTCTATGGGACAGTCATTGGTCTCTACTTATGTCCTTCAGCTAATAACACTTATGTAAAGGAGACCATCATGTCTTTAATGTACACAATGGTGACTCCCATGCTGAACCCCTTCATCTATAGCCTGAGGAATAGAGACATAAAAGACGCACTAGAAAAGATAATGTGCAAAAAGCAAATTCCCTCTTTCCTATGATGGTAATACTTCAGATTTTCCTATAATTTCTTCTAGAAAATATTAATATTGTGATGTTGCTACAAAATTTTTCCTCACCATGGATCCCTCTGATTAAAGGTCCCACAATATAACATTTTACCACACTAGTTAGAAGTTTATATGAGGAGTTGAATTTTGGAAGGACCTGAATTTGGGGGACCTGAATATGTACACTTTGTCTTGCCCAGGTGATCCTGGAGACAGTAGTGTAGAATTAAAGTCATATCTCTAATCACCATGGTTCTAAATCTTAATTTATTCCATTTTATCATTTTGTACAAATGCCAGCTATGACTGTACTCTATAATCTCAGATCTGTACTCTATAAGCTCAGATCAATACTTAATAATACCAAGTATCTCAACTTTAGCCCTTTTTCAATCTTATACATGTTCTTTCTATAATTTGTCATTAAATAATTGCATCACTTAATTCCCTAGACTGTGTGCTTATTGTGCTGTCTGTGGTGTTTTTCTAGCAGATGTTTGTTGACTATTCCCACTAGTATCCAGAAGTTTATAAAATTCTCAAAAATAAGTATTTTTAAAAGGATGAAAAAGATAAAGAGAGAGTATTCATGGGGACCTCCAATTTTTTTAATAACTATTAACTGTCCATAGACTCTGGGAGTGGCTAGCCACCATCTTTCTTTAGTAGTGTATTTATAGCTGATCTCACCAGCTTCCAACTGATAGATTTAAACCTATTTAAACATGAAATGTACTAGTTAATCTCAATAGGTCACAAAAGAAAATGAATAGTCATGAATGTGAACAGCAATTTGTGGCAAGGTGAGGTATGACAGAAATGGTAGGAAAGTAAGAGATGAGAGTTATTGTGTAGATGTGTGAGACTCTCAGAAAATTGTCTAAAAGATAAATTATAGTGACCCTTAAAGAAAGCCACAACTGCTCACAATACAAAGATCACTGTATTGTGGGGATCCCTGCCTCAATGTCTACAGCAGCAGTGCAGATGCTGCATTCTATGTCCAGGGAACATCACAGGAAAGGAATTGGAGAGATTACAAGAATGAGAATTTCAGGAAGTCTGCTAGGTGACTGCCTTTCTTAGAAATGCCTGCTTTAACAAGGCCTGGACAATGACAATATCAGTAGTCATGCTAATACAAGAGATAGCAAAAGTCTTACAGGGTTAAAAAAAAAAACTACAGACAGCTAATGACTACTAAGAAAGAGAGAATTAGGTTCTCCCAGAGATAAGTCCCCTGATTGACTATCCAATACAAAGCTGTTAGCCTTGAAACCATATCTAGTCAAGCAACAAACATAAGCTCAGCAGGTTGTGCTTACATAGTTTTGATAGACAGACAGACAGAAGTAGATAGATAGATAGATAGATAGATAGATAGATAGATAGATAACAATAAAAAAGAAAAAGAGGCTTTTGCTTTGAGAGTGGATTTGTGGGAGGAAAAGAAAGGAAGAAGTGATGTATTTACTTTTTAATAACAAATTTTAAAATATATCAATTTTGCCCCAACCCACGGGACAGTCGAACAGGGTCTGGAGATCAACTGTGGAGAGAATGAGGGACAAGAAATGCAAAGAAGAGACAGCAAGTCAGGAGGTCTGATCAAGCTGACAAATTTTTATTATTCCTACACAGGTTATATACTCTTAGAAGCAGGATATGGGGTAAGGAGGGTGATATAGGATTGCATTGTTTCTGGGGAAATGCACCTGTTCTCAAAAGCAGAATATTGGCTAGGTAAAAAGTTCAGCAAAAGGAACAGAGCAGAATGGGCTACTAGGTACCTGTCCACAAGATCTATAGCTATTTGTTCTCAACTGTGCTAGTACTTTCCTACAGAGACCAGGTGTCCTCAACTGGGCTAGTACTTTCTTACAGAGGCCAAGACTTTGTGCAAATAAGCACATATGGCTGACAAAGTACTTTCCTACAGAGGCCAAGACTTTGTGCCAGTAAGCACTTGGGGCTGACAAGGCAGTAAAGCAGTTAACGTTCCAGCAATGTCACTCCCAACACAATTTAATAATAATGAAATAATAATAGAAGAGGGTCAACCACCACCATACCATACAGCAAGGGTAGACAGAAGGTGCCCAAAGACATGCCCACTGCAGCAGGAGCCACTACAATGTGCAAATATGTGTTGGAGAGATGAGAGAGAAAAGATAATATACCCTTCCAAAATTTTCCTGTTAATACCAATGAGGATAAGAACTATACCAAATGACTGACTACTTCTGAGCAGTGCTCCCATGCACAGTCCTCCCATGCACACAGGTAAGTCCTCAAACACTGAACCACACTGCTAGTCTGGTGCTTAATGAATTGAGCACTATAAAGAGAGAAGAAACTGGAGACTTGAGGATAGAGAGAGGAATAGCCTGAGATGAATAGCCTGCCCTATCACTGAGGCCATAGTGAAGCTCCAGCCTGTTCTGCCATGTCTAGGTCTGTAGCCATGTAGCAGTAGTGGGACTGTGTCAATGTTTGTGGCTCATGTTACCAGCAAAGGCCATTTCAAACATTCCTGGGCTGGGCTGGCACCTGAATGGTGACATTCCAGAGCTGTGCAGGGTTGGCCACACCCTCACTGCCTTCAACACTCTGGGAAAAAAATCCCCACCCCTCAACAGCTGCAGCACTCCGGAGAGAAGGTCCTGAACCAGACCCTGCACCAAGCCCTGCACCAGGCCCAGCACCAGGCTCATGCAGTAGAACTGGGTCTGGTGGTGGAGGCACAGGTGAGCCAGTTCTGAGCACAGGAGTATGGGAGAGCTTGCCTTGTCATTCCTTTGCCATAAGGTGGTATCGGCTAGGGAAAGATGCTCCCCTCACTTCTCACTATCTGAAGCTGGAGAGCTGGTCCCAAGGTCCTGAGAGGAGGAGAGCTGGCTCTGCCCCTCATTGGCTGCAGGATTCATGAGAGAGGGGCCATGCACCTCCTTTGGGTAGCACATTAGAGCTGGCACTTGTGGCATGGGCACCAGTGTGCTGGCCCTAAGAGCATGTGAGCTGGAGAGCTGTTCCTATCCTTTGCTGGTTGGAGCAGTGCTGGAGAGCACCCTAGTGGTTTGGATACAAGAAAGCTGATGGACTTACCAACTCAGCTGCAAAACAGACCCAGATCCAAAGCTTTGAGTTGGCCCACCCTAACATCTACCCCATCTTTGAACTGTGAGAGCACATGAAGGAGCTAGCACTTCAGAACCAAGGCTGGAGAATCTCCATAACACAGGGCAACAACAGGATATTCAGGAGAAGTCCATGTAGGATCCAGTATTGGTAGTGTAGCAGAAGTCAGAGTCCTCAAACCAGACCAATGACTCATTTCAATAAACATTTGAAAGCCAAGATGTGTAAACAAAAGGGTATACTTTGTGTCAAACTGCAATTTCCGTAGAATGACATTTGTTTTAATTCCTTTTTTTCTGTTTTCTTTTGTGAGAAGAGGTTGCATGGGCAGAGGGTTGATACAAGGGATGGGGAGATGAGTAGGGTTGAGGTGCATAATGTGAAAGTCACAAAGAATCAATAAAAAGTTAAAATAGAATATTAATAGATACTACCCATTTGTATCTTTCCTGGGCATATTTTCAAAGAACTCTATATCCTACCACAGAGATACTTGCTCCTCACCCATGTTCAGTGTTGCTCTATGTACAGTAGCCAGGAAATGGAAATATCCTAGATGCCCATCAGAAGATGGGTGAATAATAAAAATGCAGACATTTGCATAATGGACTACTATTCAGCTGTTAAGAAAAAATGAAATCATGTAACTTGCAGATAAATGCACAGAGTTTGAAACATTCATTTTAACTGAGGTGACTCAGATTCAGAAAAACACCTTTTCAGCTATCTGTTCTCAATTTTGTGTTTTTCTTATGAGACCTAGCTATCCATTCATTAGCCACTTTTTGATTAGAGTATTTGGGGTTTGTGATGTTTGGTTACTTTCAGTTATTT